>AACT01032409.1:0-11215 GCA_000149265.1 Ciona savignyi | reverse complement strand
ACCGAAAACCAACGACCGCACGGTAGCATGGGATGAGGATCAGTTAGAAAATAAATGGTACGAAGATTAAAGTTGATTTACAGGCCACAGGAAACCAGGACAAAGGTTTGCACATATGCTCAACCCTTTAACACAGCTTGGTATAACACTTCGAAAAACATAAAATACACAACAATTAATTAAAAATCGAGAATTTGCTACAACCCTCCCTGTTACATTTAGTCCGGCTGTCAGATCGAAACTGTGGCGAGTTGGTCGATCATGTCCTTGAAAAATCGTCCCGGTGGGCTGTGCCAAAACTGAATTAACGTCTTAATCATTAAAATCATAACAACCGGAGACAACTCCCGTTAGCCAACGTCGGAAGCGAGGTAATCTAACGATTATGGAGAGTTATTTTAAATTACGCCGTGGTGTATTACCGAACAACTATTTTAAACAACATAACGGCGTCAATTCGACGCAAATGAGAATTCACTGCAGAAGATAAACTAAATTGTGTTCAAACTTATCAACACGGACAATGTTAGACGTAGTCCGCCCAGAATGACGATGAAGTCCGCCAGCCAGGGAACGGATCCAGCGACCCCAGCTTCACAAATTGAGAAATCGCATAAAACAAGGGATGGTTTGAATTTATTAGTTTCTTTACATTAAAAAGCTTGAGTAAGTGCTCCATGTTACTGCAAAAATAGCATTAGATTCGTTGATAGGCAAAATTATGAACAAGCGAGAAATTTAGGCTATACATAGATTTCGTAATAAACAGTGAGTGAATCGTGAAAAAAACTCGCAAAACACAATGAATAACCTAGACAAAAAGAACTGTACAATATTGAAAATTTACACCAAGCGTCCTGTGTATATACATAATATACTAATTATTGAAGAGTGTGCTGTAACGAATATGCCAAATAAACGTCGAAATTAAGAATATGAAAACAATGAACATACGATAAAAACGATTCCCCATATAATGGGAAGCGGTAAAACAATGTGTACAGTTAAGCGAATGTTGTATTTCTAAGTGGTTGACGGCGAAAAAGGCAAGAGGGCGGCATATGCGTTTTCGTAGCACACTGCGGTTAAAATGACTCGTTGGTTTACCAGGGACCTTGTAATGAAACAATTTTATGGCAAAATGACATAAAAACTTGAATTTTGTTATATAAAGCAATTTCTATATGTTGTTAAAAATATACACCCACTTTAAATTGTTCAACATGCACATCAGTCACTGCACGAATTTAAAATGTTAGCTACAGTAGCGCCATTTGGACACGTATGATTTTCTGTATATTTGGATTGAATGTTAAGCAATAGAAGCATCGGAGACCGAGCCAGCCACACTGCGCCGCGGAGTCACATTTCCACCGATACCTGATATCATATCGGGTTCAAAGCCGCCGGTCGTGACGCTGAATGAATCCTCATCATCCGCCAGTAACTGTAGGAATAACAATAACCGTTTTATACCACAATTGCACACTATTTAATGTAACGACTGGATAGTAGGCGGAACAATCTTGTACATACCCGACTCTTAGTGTATTTAATGTTTTAGTGTAATAAATTTGATCAAATTAACAAAATATAAATTGATGTCGACTTAGCGTGTATATGATTGGAAGAAGGCAGCAGATTTTACTTGTTCGTGAAGAATTTGCGACAATTCGCCAGCCATTCTAATATAGCATTCATTTAGCGATTCGTGGTAGACTTGTTGATTGCTGGTAATCAGTTGTTCGTTGATGTCCAGCGCTTTCCCGCACAAATCAACGAATTTGCTGTGATAAAATCAACTCGTCAGCAAAACAATAATATAATTATTTTCAGTTCAGTTTCAACGGCAAAATATTGGGGAAAACAGGTTTAGATGTTTTAATCGTTATTTTTATTAAAGGCAAAGATGATAATTTATGAAATGTTTTGTGTAGTAAGCCATGATGTGAGGCTGTGTTACCGGAAAATGCCCCGCAGAAGTTCGACGGTATTCGCGGCATGGTTGTGCAACTTGCTGTCTTCCAGGAATGCTTTCGCATATGCAAGTGGACCAGCGTTTACCTGGGTGGTGAATACCATTAATGCAAATTATAGTTCATGCAGGAGGACGGTTGGTGACGCAAACAGTAACAGTCAGTACTTCATAAACCACGATGTAAAAATGACCGAATAAGGTAAAGCATCAATGTTTCTTCATGGTCAGTTGGTTAGACTTACTGATGAAAAAAAATAGCAACAGTACGTTTTTAAGACGCAACAATGTAACGTATTTTAAAGATACAGGAACTGTAGCGTCGTATGCAACATACACGAAACTCACTTGCACACTGACTGATCCCTGCAGTCGAAGCTGTAGCTTCTTCAAGTCGACTCTCTCGGCTATCACCAGCTGTTCCAGTTCATTGCACTTTGCCGTCATCTCATCGAGCGCAACTTCTATCGGTTTCAGCTCAAAACTCCGCATGGAGGTGATAGGGATTCGCTTCTTTACGTACGGGAAACTGTGGGAGGCTGTGGTATGCACAGTACGAGTTAATCACACCTGGTATTTTATTAATACATTACGCGTGGTGTTTTACTATCATTGTTATTACTACTTTTACAATTTTCCGATGCAAAATACAGATGGCTAGCTATATGAGGAAACTGCATGCGTCATGTGTGGGTTGGTTGGTGTCGTTCGCTCGATCTAACTATATCAGATTGTCTGTGCTTTGTCACTTTTTATTTATTTTATATTATAAGTAATGTTACACTTATAATTCCACATTACAATCGCTTTCTTTAGTTTTAAATATATTTGTTGCGTTGAAGAGCATTCGTAACACAATTACAACGAATATTACCACAAAACAAAGACACAATCCTCATTTCTCACTAGTTAAAATGGTTTTTCGCTTCCACTGTTCCTCTATGTCGCCCCTCGCCCGACCACCAGGTGTGAAAGGAGTTTCGAACACAAAGTTTCGAACATTGTGTTGTTGCTCGAAATATGTGGTGCGTTGTTCACGTTCCTGCTCGTCGAAGTACGGCTGTACGTACGTCACTTGGATGTACGCCAGTTTCGGGTCCAGCTCTTTTCTGTTCACCTATGGAAACGGGTAGGGAAACCAGGTTAAATTTCTTATAAATGGTCAAAATAAATTATTCATTTTTTCGGCCTCAACATATGTTAGATTAGCCAATTTAGAACATGTAAATGTAGCCAATTAAGTCCTTGTCTCCCAACCAATTCATACCTTTCCGGATTCCTGTATAAGCCGCACATTTTCACTTCCATATTTGGTTCCGTATGTGTACTGCAGTCGTTGTGAGATCTCCGACAATTGGGTCAGTTTCGGCTCCTGTTGAAATATTAATATTACGTTCTACACTCTCATCGTGCGGTTCTCCCATTAATTAATTAACAACATTTTAGACGGGCAGATTAACAGAAAACAAAAAATGTTCCGGACCAAGCTCCTTGTGAATTTCCCAGTGACTTATTGCAAGAGTTCACTAAACGAACGAAGCTCACTTTATAAATATACTGTTTGCCGTCCTCCTCTTCGAAGTTGTTTTGCCCATAGAAAGCAACTCGGAAGAATATTCCCAGCAACCTCTTCCCGTTCCTGTTCACCTCCAACACTCTCTGGTAGCCGAGTTTCAACGTGTCGTAGATCGTTATCAAACTCTGCGGAAAGTGGTTCTAAGATAAAGAGATATAAAAAGTACAGGCACTAATATTCGGCGGCATCTAAGTAAAATAATAATCTACAAAACAGCCCGACCAAATAGCTTGGTGGGTTAGTACGTCGCCTTACAAACGAACCATTATAAGTTCCGAACTGATAGCTAGGCCGTTGTGTCCCAAGACAAGGCACAAGACATTATTGCTTGAATGCAAACTACAAAACTAAAAAAAACGTCTCAATCATATACACCACACTGCAATATCTGCAGTACCGACGTTGGGTGGTAGGTAGTCTTGACAATTCCTCGTGTGACAACTCCTATTTTCATAAAAATAGTTTTATAATATTTATACTAGCTAATGGGTACCACATGTAAAACGCAAGTAGACTATTTTTAAAATAAATATTCATTCCTACCTCAAACGGATACAAGATTACTAATATTGAATGACAGAACTCGACCTACATTACGGTGAATTGTTACCCAAAATAAATATAGTATATAAAATAAAAAAAATACAGATACTTCATTTCGTAATATGCTAAACATTTTTTTTCAAGGTTTATTTAGTAAATTATAATAGTTGTGCAATAAGTCACAGGTTTTAATCGTTGGATTTTAATTTTATTGTTTAGCTTTCGGAGGTTTTTCACGGCGATTCCGGTAAATTAATTAACATAAGAAATCAATTGCGATACAAATTTACATAAATATTAGGCATGGATATATAGAATACGTGTTACGACTTTATAATATCGATTACAGACAGACACAAAACGGCACATCGTAACAATATGCGTTAAAAGATAAACTATGGCTTACTATGTTACTACAGTACCAAGGTTTAGCAATGTACCTCAAAATCTCTTCGCTTTTCATAATAAGGAACGATCATCGAGAATATGGTGGAGAGCAACTCGTATCGTTCGGCTTGTTGCAATGCAACCGCGCAATTTTGTAGCATGTCCACTAACATGTCCTGGAGAATGATGTAAATTTTATAAATATAATAAACGACAAAAATGTTGAAGATTGCCGATAAATACATCACAATCGGTCAATTGGTTAAATCGTTAAATATTGATTAAACACAAATCTTAAGAAATGTATTACTGGCAAATCAAATAAAAACTAGATGATCCAAAATTTTGATGACGAGATCAATAAGTACATTCCCCACCTCGTTATAAGGAACATCCTGCATGCCAGTATCCTCCTTCATTGCGGATTCCTCTTTCTCGACATTGGGCGATATCAACCGGAAAGCTGAACATCCTTTACTCAGCATACCTGTCATCAACAGAGCTCAATATCGTTTTTCAGGGTTTAATTAATTATTAGATTCCCATATTTAGCTGTTTATTTTGGGTCGGAACTTTGTTCTGATTATGTTATTTTCCTAAAAATTAATTGGTTTTATTTAAACCAATGCGTTCTGTATTCACAGATAGATGGATTTTTACAATTAAGAGATTACTGGGCGATGAAAACAATGTAATTTTCTGAAGGGCAGCTTGAATAAGTTTCTAGTGGTATAAATGTTTTTACATATAGTATACTAGCAATGTACGTCACAAAAATGCTAATTATCACAATATTTTTCACATGCACATTCGGATTCGTCTAAAGATTCAAAGTTTTAAACATCTTCGGTTATCAAATTCGACTGGTTTTAAATAAACCAATCCTATTTGTTTTTAAATGTCTTTTGTGAAGTAGTAATATACCGTTATCAAGCAAACAATGCAAAACTATGTCTCTTGACAATTAATCGTATTATTACATGCAATTTTATTCTTTATCGTCTTGGAGATAGTATACTAAAAATCAAATTAGTTTCAGTCGCGTTTAGTAGTTTATAAAAACCGCTTAGAAAAGCGGTGATTTTGGTAAAATGTATAGACATTAGTGTTTCACACCATTTGCGTATAAATTGGGACATACTGCATTAGTGAAATAAAACTGCAAACAAAATGTTTAGTAAAATGTTCAGATAAATTAAAAATTAAGAGCAATTTGTTTTAATTATACCGAGACCTTGTAACCTATTTTAACATGCTCCAAAACTAACTGGTAAAATAGCAATAAAGTTTTGCAATGATGGCTCAGCCAACATTCAATCGGAAATTCGACACTTTTGCAATCGATTTCACCCTAGAATTGTCATTTAAATTGATTTTGGCAAGCTTAATTAAAATCTTCTATTTCTGAGCAGTCATTAACTCACTTTCAGGTTTAAACTGAGTAACATTAGCGTCGTTTGAACCGAATAATCTGGTTATAAAATCGTTGGAAAGGCCCTCCTGCATGGAAGTAACGTTCCGACGATAATCCGCTTCTGCTGTACACAATGAAAGGCACATTCAATGTCTTTGCACTTTCTAAATCTCTCCATGTTATGTGGAAGTTAAATCAAACGCAACAAACACGCAGGTGGGCACAAACCACACTTGCGTCCTAATGTGTAATAATTACAAGTAAATGAAGCGTAAATAAAAGAAAAATTACTTTGTCTTGTCACATTTTAAGTAACGAAATAACAAAGAACATTTAAATGAAGATGTGCGAAAATATCGGATGGCGGATCGTGATAAACCTCCTGGTGGTTTTCTAGGAAACGCATCGCGCGATTAAATTAAGATAGGAGCGTTATATGCGCGGCTGCTTTGCTGAGGAAATTCTACAAACATCGTGATGCGCTAAGAGGCTGAATGTTATAATGAGGAATATTGTGCGAGACGATCTCACGAAGTACATACTAGATGGACATCACAGCGAGTATCAGCACATCAATATCACATGAAGAAAATTGGTTATTGTCTCCAGGCTATGATAAAAGTCTGGTGCTGGCTTACCTTTTCGTTTCAAATACTCCGACACCAGAGCTGCAATATGTATATAGCACATGGAGACCTGGAATATATAGATTGATTCTTATCAAGAATTTACAATGTTAAGTTGCGCACCTCTGAGTAGTTGCCGTTTTTCTTATGCACACGTGCCATGGACTCGAGCCATGTTTTGCGCAATTCTGGGTTTTCTGCATACGACTTAGCGAGGCTGCATTGGAGATCAATCAACATTTCCGGGTCGTCTTTGTGTTCTTTCATCGCAGCGGTTGCCATGAGAACGGTGCGGATTTTCTTGGTCAGTTCCTTGACTTCGGTGGGGAAGCTGGTGCCCTGAAAAGTAACAGGTGTCATTGGGTAAGGCTGAACGGACGTCGCCTCAATCCAACGTGGATGATGGGTTGTTGAAGTAACACAGCAGAAAAAAAATAAATCATAGACGATAAACTGCTATCTCTCCGATAACCATATATTACATGATTATCGAGGTGCTTTTGACGGTAACATATCATTATTTGGAAATAGAAGTTATAAAAGAAACGAGTAATTCCAGCGGGAACAGTTGTCGCGCTGATTCTCCACTTAGATTACAAAGGTTTCCGCATGAGCATGATTTGGCAAAACACAATAATATTATTGAAAGCTACCACGTAGCAGAGATGGTTACGCCTGGAAATGAATTTTCGAATCGATTTTTAAATGACGTAAATGATATAGCACCAGTGTTGGAAGTGACTGTCGATAACTTTTTTCTATTTGCATTGTTGGCATAAATAATACGAACAGAGAGGTGTTTGGCAGTTTAATTAAGCGTAGTGCTCAACTGCAGTAAGCCGACACAACAGGAAGGAAATATCAAGCAACCTCTCTCATATGTTGATCACTATTTAAATAGCAGTGCACCTTACCACGGCCAGCGTATGACCATGCATTAATTATTTATAATATTCGATTAGCCTGTGCACCACAGAGTAACCCCTACCAGTGGACTGACAGGTGTAGAAATGAGTTTTTATTAAATCGTTTACATCGACAGCATCAACGTAGTTTGATCAAAACAAAAAGCAAAGAAATGTGTCCAGTGTAGCAAACCACACAGTGAGCTAGACCTTTCTTTTCTGTTAAGATAATGCGATACCAAACAGCAGATTGCCAGCAATGTACTTTCATACAGTTATTTAGCAAATTGCTTATGTTAGAGTTCTTCAATATTTTTAGTTTTAAATGTAATATATACTGTTGAACTCTTAACAAAAGCTCGAAAACACGAACAATGAGTAATCATTACGTCATGAGAAAAGTTTTAGCAGTGCGGCAAAATGGAAACTTAAGATTTCGGTGCTATTACCTTCCATATAAGTACATGGGAAAGTTAGAACTGTGTGCAAGTTGAGTGCCTTTTGGTTAAAAATAGTAGTTTTAGCTAGACTCTTCGGGTCCTAAAAAAGGCTGGATTGCGCGTGCTAGATAACGTGATTGAGCCACGTAATAAGTGACACAAATGCGTGTGGTTTGGTTCACTTTGGATGGAACAATATGAACGCGTCACGTTGTAACTTTAGACGTAGGCCGGAATATATCTAGGTTTACATAGAGTAGAGTATAACTGCGACTTTATTATGAGCTGTGTGATGTGGGTGCAATATTGGTTTGTAGTGGCGGAAACAACGAGATTTGGAGGCTCAGATAGTATTAGTCATACCTTCTACGCGTCTGGTCTTAGACCTTTGGTTTAAAGTGCACTGCTGTTGCTTGGTCTGTGATTAAACTCAGTTAACTATTATGGACTGTGTGGAAAAGACTAAAGATGTTTTATCGGTATGCTTGCAGTTATAGATGATGTTTAGTATATACAAGTGTGGCTGAATAGATAGCCTGAGATAAATCATATTGACACGTAAGTATGGAGAAAGGCGAAATAAAGGAAACCAAAATATGGAGAGGATCGTTGCTGCTAAATTTCGGCGACGGGGTTGGAATAAGCTTGGAAAAGCTTGGCAGAGAATACGATGAAATGATAAAGACATTTGAAGAGCAGGTACTTAAACTATAATTCTCACGTTTTTAATGAATGGGATGTTCTATAGCCATAAAATATTTAGCATGGTATGAAATGCACGCAACAGCTGTTTCGAGGAAAAATACTATTAAAAATATAGGTTGGTAATCGTGGTGTTATATGATAGAATAAAACAAACATCAAAGATCATAGATACATGAGAAATTAATCAAATTGTTCATCAACACGGAACTCTTTTAAATACAAAAATAACATACACATCGTATTTGTTAAAGCAAACAGATTTGGAACGTTCCAGTTAAGAAAGTCATTCTATTCCGCAGTGCAGTTGTGCGAATAGTGTAAATGATCAACTTCCTGGTGACATATAATTATAGCAACAAATTACTTTCTTCATACATGCATGCTGAGTGGCATTAATTTACTGCTGAGCCGAATTTCCTTACACAACTTGTTGCTGTGCGTGAATTATACCTTACACGCAAGATACGTGGATATAAGAATAGTAACACTGGTTAAGACATAACACGGAGACAGAAAGGTTGATTCTGCAGAACATGTGGTTTAACTACAGTATGTTGTTTTCACTTAGTAACAAATAACATTTTTTGTGTTTTTTTATATTTCTGATATTGTGCTCTTGTGTCTTAGTTAACTTTTAAATCATAATTACATCAATTTCACTACACAAATCAATGAACTGTGATTTTCAGAAACAAAGATTAAGAGAGTTCGTACCACAAGAAGAGGCAATAAAAGAAGAAGCATGCAGCAGTGGCACGTCAAGAAACAATAGTCCAACTCCCAGCAATACTAGCTCTAAGAAGATGAAAAGAAGATCATCAACATCAACCTTTCAATCTTCACTTAGAAGTGCACAAGCAAGTCTGCGGAAGAAACTGACCAACAAGTCACATCTTCAAAAGTCCCCACTTGTTGATAGGAAACCCACAGGTAGCTATCATGTATTTTATGTTTGTGTGACAGTATTAGTGAAGCCTGCACATTATCAAACATACAATTTTGGTAAAAGGTAAGACAGAAACTGTGAAATATTCTGACAAGCAGGTTGCTGTATATGAAATGTGTTATGGTACAAACCTATTTGTTTTAACAGGTTTTTGGAATCTAGTTTCAGTGTTTCATTGTTGCGATTGTATCAAGGAAAGAAAAAAATGTCGTTATTGCTAAAGAATCACAAGTTTCACTTTGAATGTCATTTTATGTGTTGTTTTGTTGTCTTGTGGTGCTCATGCATTATGTTATACCACACAGTATGATTATATTGGTTGTTCCATGTTGCAATTATAGTTTGGGTTTATGATTTACTTTCTTATAGTGTGAATGTGTCCCACAATGTTTCTTTATTTGCTTATTTGTCATGTTTTAATTCTGTAAACTGTTATAATAAAAGTAATAAACATTTACTCATCCATAGGTTCAAGCACAGAAAGCAAACTTGATTCTGACACTTGTAGTTTGGACAGTGATGTGTTCGTCATTGAAAGACGCAATACAAGTGAAGATACGAATCATAATAATTCAACGGAACTATATGATGAAAGAACAAAGAAAACGACGCTGAATGTACCTGGTAGCGACTCCAGACCACCCATATCACCAAACCGTGATAGATCAGCAACGCTATCACACACCCATGTGCTCAGTCCACCAGTGTTAGTTGATGGTGAAGTTCGAAAAGACTTTCAGTATCTGTCACCTTCTCATACAGCAAGGTTTAACACTATGGACAGCGACCAAAGAAATAAAAGACTTTTTCGTTCTGGTAGCTTTGCAAAACTAATCGGAAAAACAGACTGTGCCGGAATTACCAAAAAACACAATAAAAGTGAAGATTCACCATTAAAAGCCTTATACAGAGCAACAGTCCAAAACACAGCCGAAAATCTTAACAATAACAATTACCAAACAAAGGACATAATTATGCATGGTTGAAATCTTCCTAATATTTTTCCTTCCAGACTAAAGATATAAGTGTTGTTCTTATTTATGCGGTACGTATGGTATATATGTTATCCTATTTGTTCCCGATAATTTTGTAAACAACAACATGCCGCCTCCTAAGTTTCAAAACAAAAATTGTTTTGACAAGAATTGTCACAAAACTGACTCTTATTCAGTTGTTCTAATGTAAGTTAACAACATACAATCACTAAATAAGCGGTGGAAAATGGTCTAAAAATATTTTGTGCCGACCAATATTTAAATAGTTTACAGCATTCTTCTTAGTATTTTTATGTGGCAATGTTTTTTCAGGTTTTTGGGTTCTTTCTTTTGTATTAAATCATTTTTTTGGAAATAGAAACTGTATCTTTTTTAAAGATATCAGATTTTTAAACATTTCCGCACTGTGTAATAGTAAACAAATAAAATAAAAAAGTGTAGATTTCATATTGCACAATTTTTGAATGTTAAATTTATTCAGCCATGTTAGGGAGAGTGTGCAGACCATTTTAAACCAGTGCATGGAACTTACCTGCATTCCCTTGTCACTGATGGCATATGTGTTGATGACTGACAATGAATTTTGGAACCTGGAGCTTCCAATACCGACTTCCTCGCTTATCAACTGTGAGACCGACTTGATCATCTGTGGAGAAGATTACTTGTGAGATTCTATTTTCTTTGGTGCAAAGGTTTTGTTCAA
>AACT01032095.1:0-13392 GCA_000149265.1 Ciona savignyi | reverse complement strand
GTTTCCAAACAGTTTGAGAAGTTGCAGGCAAAAGAGAAAAAATACGAACAGTTTCCTGAACTACATGTGAGTGGATTTGTCTAAATTGAACTTTTGACTGTCCATACCAAAATGTTTTTGTTTTTGACTATAATGTATTTCTTACAACACACACAGAATAAACAAGATATTTTTATTATATCATCTTTTTAGATCGTTATATAACATTTAGCATATTTGCCTTACTAATATTGTATTTGGACAGTAATACTGAATTTTATATTGGTTGTGTGTTAAACTTCTCCTTCGTTTAAACTCGTGACCCACATGATACCAAACTGCCACAACTATTTGCGCTATTTTCACTCTAATTTGACCTGGCATGTTGTGTTATACTGCATCGAGGCGATGTCCATTAAGTTGCCCATGGTCGCAACCGCAGAGTTTCGGAGCATGTTGTTATGACTTAACTTCTTGATTTCAAGGAATACAGCGACGTTGATCAAGGAAGTCAGGACAACAGTGAATCGTCAGACGAAGACTACAAGAAATGGGTAAAAGATAACAAAAAGGTAATTTTTAGGGATGGATGGTTTTAAAACGTCTGACCTTATTATGCATTTATCCTGGCGCACAGATCAGCTTTATGTCTGTTTTTTGTATTGGTGGTGTAGCGAAACGAATTTGTGCAACTAGACAGTTGAATCCTTTTTGTTTCTAGTCAGAAAAAAAGCCGAAAGCCACAAAGAAGCGCCACCATGTGGAGGAGAAGGCAGCATACAAACCAAGGTTGTTCCATCTGAAGGACGAGGTGGAACCAGGGAAACCCTTCGCCTTCCATCACCTTGAGAAGCTGGGGGGCGTGGAGGCGAACCAAGAACGTGAATTGAGGAAAAGGTTGGAACAATTATATAAATACGATATTGTTTGTATGCGTTTTTATACAGTTTGTATGCGTTTTTACTTTGTTTAATAATCGGTCCCACCTTTTACCTATTTTACCTAGCAAGATATACCTAGTGTTGTGAACACCGGGTGTACAAGCTTTTAAGTAAAAGTAGAAAGTGTGTACCCTTTCAAAAAGGTTGACGAGCACTGTTGTAGTATCTAAGAAATTAGTCGGGTTACATTATTCGACTGCCCTGAAAGACGTATTGTCCCAAAATATTGTTTTGACCCAGAAGTTCCATGTGGATAACCAATTTCGGCTAACCAAAGATCATAGTTCAATTGTATAAAACTAGTTTATTTAATAATTTCCGTTAGATACTAGTTTGTTTTCTATATAAATACTGTGTATATTTTCGTTTCAATTTAGTTCAACTCTTGAAGAACGAGTAAAAGAAAGCGAAAAACGAAACGGAGTGTCGTGCCAGGTTTACTCTGACCTCACCTCTGGCGGGAAGCAAGCAACGTTCAATTTGGCCAAGGTTTCATAAAGCTTTTATATAGTAAATGTACCTGCTGTGTTACATGAAAATTTATTGGCGTTTACCATGCGCAGGCGATGATCATTTTTCGTCTAAATTATTTAAACGAAGAGCTTTTGAACGGAAACTTAATAATATAATTATATTACTTTAAATGTAGAAATCCAAAGAAACGCTTCGAAGTGACCAAGAAAAGGAACACAGAGATGAAAGGAGGAGGATCAGAAGACCAGCCGCAAAATTAAAGACTTCAAAACGAAAAAATTCTTTCTTGAAATAAAAATGTTATATCGACACGTGACGGTTAAGAGCACTTCTAGATGAAACCGCCATCAGCCGGTTCGCGGATAGCACGACGATGGCGCGTGTTTGTTACGACAGCCGTGTTAGAACGTTCTGAATCGTCTTGTGTTGTTTTTGTTCATATTCTTGAGCCAGTGTATGCGCAAGTGCAGATCGGTTAACTGCCCTTCTTAAAGGCGGGGTTGAAAATAAAACGGTTAAATCGCAAATGACGAGAACTATTTATTTGCATAACTTGGCCATTCGTGATTTTGACATCGCGAACCTCTGTGCAGTATTTCGCGGCTAAGGTTTATTTATTTGACGAATTATACCACAAGTTTGTACGGTGTAGGTTTAAAAATTGTTTCTTCTGAAAACAACTATTAACTGGAAATGGAATATTTGGTCACCCTCGTGCGAAACCAACTCGAAATTCTTATTATTTATAGGCAAGTTAATTTTGTTTAACAACGTATACTTTTGTATCGTCAATACGTAAGTTACTACGCATGGATTCAATTGGTTTCAAAAACTATAGTCCGCGTATTTAAGTCCATAATTTATTCGGTCGTTTATTTTAGTTAGCGGTGAATTGGTGGTGCGTGGGCGATCAATGTAAACTCCGATTACTTGCATTTGCATCACGGAGAGACCACAGTTTGTTCCGGTTTCAATAGCAGGAGTTGGTTTGCAGGATAGCATTTTTATAATTTTATCCCCATAATTAAAAAAGCGAGAGTATATCACTAGGGAAGTTGTCAGAATACGTAGATGAAGATTTATGACACGGGTAATGTTCAGGTTACGTCGCGTTGAAGTGTGTTGTGTGTAAATGAGATGTTACTACCGTTTTAGAAGAAAATCCACTAATCGTATCGTGAATAAACAGTCACTTCGACTTTAAAAATCATCAAATTAGTGCTAGTTGTTTTCGTAATAAGGCTTACAATCTAAATCAAAAGAGTTTTTTTAAACGATTTTGCTAAATAAGTATACAAGTTTGCGTTTTTCTCATCTTAGAAACTCACATGAAGATTTAATTCATGTTTGGTTGGGTATGACTGTGATAACTATCACGCTGCCTGGCAATACCTTTAATCAGCAAAAGTTTGTGCAATACCAAGCAGGGGAAGTTATAGCACCACTGTGTATATTTGAATGAATAGATTTAAATGTAATACAGGCAGATTGGCAAGTACGTACATGCGGTATCGTTTTAAAAATGAAAAATTGTCAGCTGGATTATAAATGTAAATGCGATACCCCCTGGTTTCGTGTAATACTATTTAAAGAAATCGGCTTTAATCTCAAAATTGTAGCATATGCGATTCACGTAATTCTATGGTGAATATATACGCTGTTGTTGCCCGCAAATACCCAGACCAGGGACAATGTAGGCATAAAACACGCGAGGTTTTGATTGGCGCAGTACTGTCGACCATTTGGATTACACAAAAATCGAGGACATTTTGTTATCAGTGAATTGACGGTCCATTGTTAAAATAACTTAAAACGTTTCAGTTCGAGCTACAAATGTTGTTTTGTAGCTTTTAACTTATAGCCGCAGGCATATTAGGAAATATTGACTACTTGCTGTATGCTGAAAAATGTAAAAACCCCATATTTGGCACGGGTTTAAATTCTGTATAGACTCTAAAAGAAATATGTTGCTTGATATAAATATGGTTGTGTCGAAATTATATCTTTCCATTTCAATTTGTGATATTATGCGAAATTGTAAAATAATAATGAAGAAACATTCATTGGTATCTACAAGTTTGCTCGTATTCTATTGCCCGTTTCTTGTTTTTTTCCCTCAATCTTCGAATTGCGAAGTTGGTTACCTCGCTGCTCTTAGCAAACTTTTGTGTAAAACGGCGGAAGTGAGAGATGTCGCAGAGAAGCATAAATTGGTCAGCTGCCAGCAGCTGAAAGGCTGTGCGATGTGAACTGCTGCTATACAGTTTGGTGCTAATATAAATAAAGGTAATAATTGAATGAGGTGTAAACTAATAATTCTCTAAAATGTACATTGTACAATCGACGATTCTGCTGTATATCCGTTATAAACCATAATATAAGCGTACGGTAGAACAGTATAGGCTTAGTGAACATTAATTATGACTTTACAACACCAGTTTATGGCATGAACTTAGTAACTGAACGTTTTATAAGTGAAACCTAGTTTTTAAATGTTATATTAAAAGGAAAGGGTAACATTTGTTGTAGGACATTAAGACTTATATTTATAAATTGCAATAATTATCAGAAATGTTAACTTATGGTTTTTACTACAAGTTATCTAATGCTCACTAAATTCTTTCATTTTATTTATTAACAGGCACTATATGTATAAAAATAATATAATTTTTCGCCGCATTTTCTGACCATAAACTCATAATAAGCCCACCTGTCAACAAAATGAGTGTTGTCTTGTGCATCGCAGTGTTTCTCTGCACAACAACACAGCTTTCGACAGCTGCACTGGTGATGTCTGGTAAGAAAATATTTGACTGCGTATTAGTTTGTGGTTAACTCACAATAACAATACGCTAATTGCTAAATGCTAATATATGGTGCAACCTATTTCACGTTTGTTAAAGCAACACTGCTGTGCAGTTTTTCTCTTCTGTTTCCTTTATTGTGTTTACCATTTAATGTTTACCTGATTTGGACAAACGTCACCGTTACAAGTTTAAATTCTTATAAAGATGAAAGACTAAACTTTATCATTTTCAGCATAAAACATACATGGCCACGGTTCTCATGTGCTAAGTTAAACGATTATTATATTTACCAAAGAAAGTTTTAATTACAATTAAAAGTTTATCTAAAACATTGTGACGTTTAGCGTCTACGACAAATATATTTTATATTTACACAGAGAATACGAAACTTGCGTGCATGGAAGGCGGAATTAAAGCCACATGTTTTCGTTGCCTCAATTGCAATTTAGTTATTCCACGGGACGAAATATGCGACGGAAAGTTCGACTGTCGTGTATGTATACTGACTACTGTGCTGTAGTTTGTAAGTATGATTTCGCTAAACCCTACAACCCTGCTGTTTATTGGTTTCATCACCTGCATTACACTAGTGTCATTCAGACCGCAGCTTATTGGTTTGATCATATTATATTATTTGTTGTTGTTGCTCACAGGACCTCTCCGACGAACTCCTGTGCCCGGAAAAGCGAATTCGTTACGACTCCCGGCTCCAAAATGCACTTGCTCGTTTGCAGGTCGGAATCGATCTTTTAAAAGAAGATTCAGCAGTTGAACTTGTACACAGGTTTCGTTTAACCCCCTTCACATCACTGAAGTGTCTTATAAATTTCTCGTTCTACTTTCGCTTAAGCTAGTTAGTATATTTACTCTTTGATGCTGGTTTACTACATTTTTTTTATAAAACTTGCCTGATTACGTCCATTTTCCAAAATCGTATGACCACATGTTGTGCTTAGCAGTATTTCAAAAACGAAGCGCTAAATTGACCTAATCTATTTGTTTAGGATGTGTATCCCGGAGTGTGTGGTGCAGAAGCTAGCTTGTACGCATTGCCAACCCGGGGAGTTCCAATGCTCACCCGTGGTTGTTGCGGGGAAGCCTTGCGGCTGTGTTGTAAAGACCAAGATTTGTGATGGAGTGTTTGACTGTCCCAATGGCGAGGACGAAAATTATTGCGGAACAGGTATTTAACCGGTCTATATAATAATACGACAGTTTAGATGATTTTTAAAACAGAACGAACGAGCCCACAGCATGTCCAGGCGTACAGATGGCGGGAGCAGTGTCGACCCATATTGCCCCAAAAGTTAGGCCACCAAAACTAACTGATTTCTTGACTCTTGTGTCCTCGTTCAAGGCACGCAACGAACGTTACTTGAATCATATAATAGTTGCAATAATAGCTTCCTAGTTTAGTGTAAGGCTATATACGCTGTTCATACATATATAATAATTCTACAAATTATATTTGGCTATTTTGTGGCAATTAATAAACTCATGGAATAACATATCTTTCCAGGGTGACCTTGAAAACATAGCCACCCTGGATGATATTTCCTGCTGCTTTAGTTCAGTGTGGATTATGCGATATGTACCATTATGACTAAGCAAACAGTAGTATTAAAAATACGCCATTGGATAACGTTGACTAATTTACGAAACGAAAATTTTATTCTAATTGTATTATTTGCCGAAAAAGTGCTATTTTTAGTATGTAACGAAAAAGTGGGTCCGTTTTTATCAAATTGACGTTTTGGTTACACGCAATAATTTCACCTTTGTGTTGTCCTTCCAGAGTTGATGAAACGGTACAATTTGAAGGTCGCAAAAAGGAACATAAGTGCAACGAATCAAATGGAGCTTACAGGTCAACACTTGAACACCCTGGCCCGATCTAGAATAAGATGCGAAATGATCGAATGTATCAGCAAATTTCCGAGGCCTTGTGCACCTCCGCCACATCGTCGGAACAACGTAGCAATTCTGGGTAGAAATCGAGAATCGTGGGAAAGAATTGCTCCCCAGACCAGGTCCGGGCTCATTGATATTTTTCCTGATGTTTCTGTAGCTGATACACCACGTATTATGGACATCAATGCGAGTGCTGTGTTTAGTTATCTTCGCGAAAACAGAAACCCTAACTCACCGTTGTCGTTAGAGCAATATCGGCTCCATGACAATATTAGCCTATTGTATGGCCCTGATGACCACGTTCCCGATGGAATCGACTTGGTTCAACTTGACAAAGTATGCGATGGAACTCCCGATTGTCCGGGCCTGGAGGACGAGCTTTCCTGCCCTGGAAAGTTCTACTGCGAGAACAGAAACCCATTGTACATTGACAAGCTTCGAAAGATGGACGGTGTCGCCGACTGTAGTGATAGCAGCGACGAATGGGAACAGAAAAATGTTCATCATTCACTGTCCTCGCGGTATAATTTAATTGACAATTGGACACTGCAAGTTCTTGTTTGGGTGATGGCCATCGTGGCTCTGCTGGGAAATATGGTCGTCGCTTGGAACACGGTCATCGAGTTGGTAAAAACCAACAGAGTTGCAACTGCTAATGCCATAATGCAGAAGCAGAATCATACCGCCAACGATCCGACCGGCAGCAGAGTAATTAGGACGATATCTGGTATTAAATTTGGCAGCATGACAGGTAGCAGCAGAAAGTTCCGCGTTGGTGGTGGTATTGCAGGTCAGCGAAGATTGGTAAAGACTTGGAATTCTGTTCTTGTTCTTAATTTGGCAACATCCGATTTAATAATGGGCATTTACCTGTTGTGGTTGGGAGTTATGTCGTTTCTGTATGAAGGTAAAACCAGCATTAATCCTTATTGGTCGATTGACCGTGAATGGAGAACGGGAGCCACTTGCAATGTTCTTGGAACTCTCTTGGTTGTTTCTTCTCAGACCTCGGTATTCATTCTTGTTGCATTGACATCCCTTCGACTCTATACCGTACTGAAACCATTTGCAAGTTATCATTTAAAGTTTAGATACCTGTTTGCAATTTGCTGTCTCACATGGTTATTTGCTACATTTATTGCCGTGGCTCCAATTATGCCCGGGTTAGAAGATATCTTCATATCTCAAGCTTGGGTGCCGTTTCCGCAATTTAAACCTCCAGTGATTAACCGCACAGATGGCGACACATTGATGAGGGGAATTGCTTACATTCTAAACGAAGACCTCGTTGAAGGGCAACCGGATCCTCCTGCTGGGGAAATGACGTGGTCCATGATGGTTAACTTCCTAAAACGTGTTGCCCCACATCACAGCGATTGGCAGTTTTTCGGATACTACAGCGAAGATAGCGTCTGCATGCCAAAACTTTATGTTACAAGGAAAGATAGGTTCTGGGGCCATGCCGCCTCAATCCTAATACTCAACTTCATTTCAGTCATCTACATAGCAGTCTCATATTTTGTTATTTATTACAAATCAAAGCAAGGCCATAACGTGCCCAGAAATCAAAATATTTTTGTAGACACGGATAATAAATCAAAATCACATGCAGAGAGTGGGGAGTTCAAGAAAACCGAAAAACCATTGGCTTCGTGGAGTCGTAAACCGTCCGTCTTTACACGAAGTAGCAAGGCAACTCGACGATCCAACTTTTCCACCTCGTCAGTAAGGTTGAGCACGACAAAACGTACACGATCCTTAAACAACAGCACAGCAGAGATGCAGCGACGTATCGCACTCTTGGTAGCCACCGATTGTGCTTGCTGGATTCCCATTTGCATTATGGGTTTCATTAGTCTGGCAGGACATAGGATCCCGGATACAGCGTACGCGATAACAGCTATTGGTCTGATGCCGATAAATTCAGCTCTTAACCCTCTCCTGTATTCTCGAATAATGAGAAGTCTTTGGTCAAGAGGTAAATATTAATATCACATATTCGTTTGTCAACTTTTGTTTTAGTACACCTGTAAATATTTGCTGCAGCAATAGTAATGCTATGTATAAATATATAACCTAGCCAAAGGCATAAATCGAATATACCATTTTTATATTTAGACGTTTCGGAACAATGCTTTGTTCCATTACTGGTGTACATAAAATAGAATAAACGCATACGCGTTGCTTATGTACTAAAAATAAACATTGCGTTTTTCAAGGTTGGTCTTCCTTTCGGTCTCGACTTTCATCAAAATCATCTTCGAATGTTTCCTTTGAAGCATCATCTTGCGAAGTGAACAAGCATGCTGCTGCAAAGAAGGTTTCATCTGCATCTTTCTACGGATCTGCCATCGTTGAAGAGGATAAAACTTCTGACGCCTCCGTTTCGAGCGACGTTGGTACTGACGAAGTGATAGATTGTTCGGTTGTAACGACAACCATTCCAGCGACGAGGCATCTAGCCACTCCTAAAGATGCCCCTATTGATGAAGAATCCGACATTGACTATGGTATCGATTCTTATTACGAAGAAGATTCAGACGATGTCACCGATAATCCTCCGTGTAATGACATTCATCAGACCGAACTCCCAACGTTTCATTAAAATAAATAAGAAATAACACCATACGCTGACATTTACAGTGTATAGAACTAATTAATTGTTTTATACAAGAATCTCAATTGCATTATCGGAAATTATTATGTCTAATTTTTTATAACTGTAGTAACTTCGGTTAAGTAACGATCTTAATGTATAAAGGTGTCGTTAACTTCAGATATGATTTTCATATGGTTTTGCTAAATTTTATTTTCGTTTTTTTCTGTCGGTCGCATCAATCCATCATGGTTAAAATACATTGTTTTGCACATCCATCCTAGTATTCGAATCAACAACATGGCCCAAGTTAGTTTATTCACGTCCAATCGTTCTATAACGAGTGTTTAAGATTTTTTAAATTTTCGAACGGAGCAAGCAGGCGCGGCGTGCTTCTCGCATTTAGCAATTATCTGATTAGGTAGCCATGCGCAAAACAACTTTGCAACGCACTATTCCGGATCCACCTTCAGGCGAGTTGGCAGTTTGTTTTGCTTCTGGGTTAGTTTGTTTATATCGGATATAAAGGTTAGATTTAAATGAGATGTTATGGTAATATATAGACCATGGATATACTGTTATAACTAGACCTTTAATATAACCGCGGTAAATGTCAACCAATGTCTTTTATGAGTGCACGAAGCCAATTTATGGATGACAACAGTAATGTAGTTGATTGTTGTTTTACAAAACAAACGCCAAGGGTGCGGGAAGTCATTGAGCAAAAATGTTATACGACTCTAGAGAACACAGGGCTGCTCCAGAAAGCAAGTGAAAATATTTCCAAGGCCGATTCCAGCCAGTCAACAAAAGGTAATTCTATGCATGCGATGCAAACGAATAACGGACCAATGCGTGAAACTGTTAAACCACTTTGCAATTCTGCTTACGAGCAAGAAAGAGATACGGTTCAACAGAGTCAAGTTGATTTGACTGGGTACGTTTATAATACCCGCCTATCGCAGTATAATTTACTCTGATACTGAATATTGTAGGAAAGTGGAATTTAGCTAACAACGAAAAAGATTCTTTCAATCACGAGTTAAACACGCATGAAACAGTATCAACAACACTGAGGTCACAGATCTCCTCAGAAAACGAGCACATTGAATGGACGTGCACGGATAACAACTCGCAGCTTGATCAACTGGTTAGTCGGCAACATATTAAGTAATAACTGCTTGTCAAAGAATATGTCCGTCTTTTATTTTTCAGAGACGAAAGAGGTCATGTGAAATTGGAAGCGATCAGGAGATAAGTAAACGTCAAAAACAGAACCATGCCAATTAATCAAATCAATATGCCAAGTCCATTGCCCTCGCCAATTTATACCAAGCAATCTCAAGAGTTTTCTGTAACTCCACAAAACAAGAATCCTTTCCCGCCTAATGCATACGGTCAGTGGATACCAAACCAGGCAATGTGTACACCCAGCCCATCACCGACACAGCATCAAATGTACCATCAGTCTAATCATTTTCCATGGCGACCTCCTTGGTCTCCGCTATCCGCCGCAAATCCATCCAATTCATGGAATAATAGGCATCAATGGCGGCCTAACATGACTGGGGAAAACTGGCAGTTGCAGCCAGTGGCCTTGCAAAATTGTAATAATCCCCAACCATGCGTCCGCTTTTCAAATCAGCCCCGTAGTTCATTTGCTTATAAAGATGAGTATAGCAATCACCATCACGTCAGCAGGACCTCAAACAAAGTTCGCAATCCCACATTTCAACCCACAAAACAGCAGCAATATGTCCGTAGCCGAGTTATGATTGAAGACGAGCAAAATGGACCGATACGGTTTCCACCAACACCTACATCTCCCGAACCGCTTCTACATCTCACAACCAATAATTACACCCCGCGTTTTAACGCAAAACCCTATAACCCTTTCGAAGATAAAAAGTTCTTTTTAGGGGAGCAATGCTCAAGTAAGTCGTTAAACAACCTTAACTTTGTCATGCAAAACTAAATTGTTCTATTTCTTTCAGATCCAATGGCTTTAAACGCCTGGACAGCGTCGAACAACTTTGTTAAACAGTTTCTACCATCAAGTGTTTCACCGAACGACGTATTTTGCTTGGTACCAGGTAGACTCGGGATCCCGAATGTTGGTAAAAGGCACGAAGTGTTGGTTGGGGAGATTTTGCGCCGAGTATTGACCCCGGAAAGTCTTAACATTTCGCTGCTTGGGCCGATCCTCAGAAAGGCGAAGTCGAGAAACGGGAGTCAGTATCTCCGCGATAAAATTAAGCGAGATTGGTGTTCTTTTACCCCAGGGTCGCCGCAAGACCGCCCAATGCACCCTCTTCACTTCACTAACCGAAAGTAAGCGATAATCCTTTATATAGTAAAAGAAAGTTTAAAACCAACACTATTATTATTATTATTGATTGTTTATTCATAATAAATAACAGGTCATAGTAAATTTAAAGTAATAAAAATTATAAACCCATGTTTTATATATAGGTGAAGCGAATCAGCTGTGTAATGATTTCGGAAAGCTTTGCCATTACAACTTTCCTTCAAGGCCTTTGGCCTTATGCGCTCAAGAACGCCACCGAGAGGAAACGGAAAATGGATACGATTTGGTTGTCGTGGACAAAGCAATGTGAGTTGTGCAACTGTGTCTATGTATTGTGCTTCTGTACAACTTAGTAATTCTAGCCGCTTCCAATTAGAGGTTTATACAATCGAACTCCAACTTAGTGCGGGAAGTTTATAAGACTGCGGTTTTAATTACTCAAGCTGTTGTGTCAGCTCGCATATCTCAGCCAGTTAGATAGAAAAAGGGTTGTCGGATCAAAAGCAACTGTCGACATAGGCGGTTACATCCTTGGCCAAGGAACTAAGCGTACCTTGTCTTAAACCCAAAAATCAATAAATCGAAGTAAACTGTAGAAATTTATCTATCATGTACCACAGCATTGGTTCTGGTAAACCGTGGGTAGGAGGTAATCTGGCAATTTCCGTGTCATAAGGCTCCTGACGTAAAAAAATAATAAAACGATTAGTGTGTTTTTTTATTGAATTATCACGTAACAACAAAAAGGAGTAAATACAGTATTGTAACCAACATGTAAATTTTTTTGCATTTTTTTGAGTAAATATGTCATTAAATATGTCACGTACAGTCAGATGGTGGACGAATTTATTCAATTAATGACGCCATCAACTTCACATTTCCCGAGCAATGGCGTGAAGCAAGAAAAGCGAGTTGATGAAGCAATCTATACCGAGCTATACAACTTCGACACTCTGACTCATGGTTTTGGCATAAATACGATTAACCACGTAATGAGTACTTTCAAAAACTATTTAAACTGTTTAAAGGAGTTCCGTTAAAATAACCACGCCAGATATGACATAGTGCAAACTGATGTGCGACTAATCATAATGGTGTTAATGTTTTTGAAAGAACTTTAGTTTTTTTCTTTGATTAAACTGTTATTGTGTCAGTTGCGACCTTCTAGTTCCTTTGATTAAATTTAGTTTGCAATGCAAATAATATTATAATGATGTTCATGTTCGCCAGATTGGAAATTAAATCACGTAATGATCACGGGCATTTCTGCTGAATATTATGATCTCGTATAGATGATCTAAGATATTTAATTTTTTGTCGTTAGTTTTTTTCTTTTCGATTTAGAGCCTTTTCTTTTTCCTTGTGTGGGTGTACTACCTCGCGAACCTTTGTTCTCACTTGGTGTTGGTGTGCTGCGCCTTGAAGATGGCCCAGTTTTGCCAGGCCGTCTTGATTTCAGACGACCTTTGATAACGGATGACGTCATGCTAGCGGAAAGGCTTGCTGAGGTAGAAGTGCTTGTGATTTCTGTAACAAATGAAGAATGTTTAATGTTTAATGAAATTCATCATCATGTTAAGATCCAAAACACGCCGTGTGCTGATACCTGCCAATTCATCAGCGGTGATGAACATCTCCGGTGTAATGTTATGTCTGTAGCACCAATTAACATCTTCATCATCGTAAGGTTCAGCATCCCCGCATAATTCCGCTTTCCGCCGTTTCTCTCTATATTCAGCTTCTGCACTGTAAATGTGATTTTGCGATATTTAAACACAACAACCGTGAAGAACCCCGACCAAAATATGCCAATAGCTCACAAAGTTAGAAAATCCACTGTATCTTTATGCCCATAAACTTCAGCGATTCTTCGAGGTGTATCTCCGAAAACATCTTTTCTATTCATCGGCGCGTTGCAGGAATGAAGAGTTCTTAAATAAAAGAGAAAATTGTATTAGTCGTTTTGCCGTCCGTTCCCTGCTTGCTTTTTTACATAAGATTTATCGTGAAATTAAACAATTTTTAGACGGAACTGAACTGATTGTCATTTGATTGCCCGTGTGTTAACGCCCGTTGCCTTTACCCATTCACGAAGATAAACATGAATTCTATTTTATCCTAATATCCTAACCATACTTTATCTTTACCAGTTAGAGAACTTCTCTGCTTATTTGTTTATATCTCACTTAGGGCGGGTTCTTAAAATGACTCTTGAGTCAGATGCTGTAGGTATCAACGAAAATTAAACGGAACTAAACTGATTGTTTAAACTCGGGGGTTTCATGTCAGGCGCATAACCAGTAAAATTGAATTAGTAATCCCAATTAATTCAATGTACTTTTATTTATTGAAATCCTAGAAACGTGATTAAAATTT
>AACT01031572.1:0-23668 GCA_000149265.1 Ciona savignyi | reverse complement strand
GGAATCAGCAATAATATCATTATATTATTTGGATATTTTTGCACTAACCTTTTTCTTCGGAGATTCCACAGCCCGAATAGATTATGTTTCCATAAATTTGTATCGAGTACTTGTTACACAGCTATAAGCTTACGTATAGTGCCAGAGTCGATTCATAGAGATATGACACGCATGTTACGTCATATCAATTTCCTCCAAAGTTCTTTCCTCATTCCATCCGTGCGTCCATTGTGTATCAACAATGCTATGTGTGGGAAGTATTCTGAATATTTTCTCCCTTTCAACGCTATGTGGTGATAATATACCTGAAACAAATCAATGCAGAGTGTGAAAGCGATCTATGGTTTAATACAAGGTGGCAAAAGCCTGTGTGGAGTAGTTTTATTAAATCACCGAAACTTTGCAATTAAATTAAATTCTTGAGTTAATAATTGGCAATCTCCTATTTAGCGGCAAGATCTATTCCTTAATCCAATATGTTAAATCTACATAGCTTAAAGTGTACAGTATATATTAAACGAGCTACTCAACCACAATAATATTAATAGTGGAGTTTTTATTCAGTTTACCCCCATCCTTATTATCAACATGTCACAAAATGATTCAAATTTTATCTAGGTTCACTATGTTCGTTTTAAAATGGTGTGTTTTGTATAAATTAATTAAGGTTATCATTCGGCTTCATAACCCTAAACAAGGTGGATATATTAATTCCCATTTATATTACCCTTTGGCGCCAGATAACGGTCGCGATTGTTAAAAACGATCAAAGCAGAAGAAGCAAAATACCGAAGGTCGTCGGTCATAAAAACAATACATAATGCCTTTATCGTGAAACATAATACTGTATAACAATGGTCGTCGCCCTCAAAGGAAATCTATATTTGATCACGTAATACATAGAATTTATCATAAATACGACTTAAAATGCCCAACTTTCCCAAAATATAACTCGCGACAATTGAATATTCAAATCATTCAGTGGTGCGTTAGTGTGGGCTTATAATCACATAATTCCTTCAGCATTTTACAAAAAAATGGCCTTCTTTAAGGACCAGCAAGTTTGTAAATTGATACGTCATGCTCGGTGTTCGAACTTGCAACTTCCACACGAATGCGTGTGTGTATAGTCGACTCGTGCGTCACCTTATGGCTAGAAAGCTTTTAAAATTAAATGTTTTCCACTGTAGACTACTTGTAACTTGTAAGAGCTTATGATACGCCTCCTTTTTGCGTTTGCCAAAAAATAATACAAATGGTTCGTTTAACTTGAATCATTGGTCCTACGTGCTATTTGGAAGCATTATTCACTTCGAGTAGTATCCGTACTAGTTAGATTAGACACTCTCCATGAGTTTATCCACAGCGTATTCTGGATCTTAAAAAAGTTTTTAGGCTTAAAATAAATAAGTAATATAATTCAGATTAAAGAATGCGAACACCCCAACGTACTATGCAATAATTTCCATTTACGATACTAGCTGTAAATTCTCCATATTACTCCAATTAGGCAAAAGTATTTACACCTTCCACAGTTGAGTCGCTAAGGATATTAGTGTGTGCATGGTTGGTTTATTTATATCCTCGTGGATGGGAAGCCAGACTTTATCCATGGGTATGGTAAGACACCTCATGCCCGCAGTCGAGTTGCTGGAGCTATTACAGTGTGTGGATGGTTGGATTATTTATATCCTTGTGGGTGGGAAGCCAGGCTTTATCATAGGGTATCGTAAGACACCTCATGCCCACAGTCGAGTTGCTGGAGCTATTACAGTGTGTGGCTGGTTGGTTCATTTATATCCTCGTGGGTGGGAAGCCAGGCTTTATCCACGGGTATCGTAAGACACCTCATGTCCACAGTCGAGTTGCTGCAGCTATTACAGTGTGTGGATGGTTGGTTCATTTATATCTTCGTGGTTGGGAATCCAGACTTTATCCACGGGTATCGTAAGACACCTCATGTCTACAGTCGAGTTGCTGGAGCTATTACAGTGTGTAGATGGTTGGTTCATTTATATCCTCGTGGGTGGAAAGCCAGGCTTTATCTAAGGGTATCGTAAGACACCTCATACCCACAGTCGAGTTGCTGGAGCTACTATAGTGTGTGGATGGTTGGTTTATTTATATCCTCGTGGGTGGTAAGCCAGACTTTATCCACGGGTATCGTAAGACATCTTATGCCCACAGTCGAGTTGCTGGAGCTATTACAGTGTGTGGATGATTGGTTTATTTATATCCTTGTGGGTGGAAAGCCAGGCTTTATCCACGGGTATCGTAAAACACCTCGTGCTTTCATTTATATACTATTGAGTTGAAAACCTTGTTTGTTTTTCCCGTATATGGAAAAGTTCAACACCTCTCGGCTGTTGCTGATCCATTTTGTTATTCAAAATCCACCTTTGACTGTAAGTTCAGTCAGATCATTTACCAGCACCTTATCTTCCTTGGTGATCGACATACAATACGTTATGTGCAGTGTTTATCTCAATAGATTAAATGTTTCCTCTGTTGTCATCTAAAGTTTTAATGCATGGATTGCATTGCTTGGTTTGCGACGATATAAATGAATCAACCTTCACACTTGCAATAAGTTAGCAAAGAGTACCAAACAAGAAGACGGATATTCTGATTTTTCTGCTTCTTTCTGTATGTCCTGTATGGTTGACCATCTATGTTATAATTCAGTAAAAACAGCGTGCTGCTAATTAAAATGCGCCCACATAACTTAGCAGCGCGAGGATAAACTTTTACTTGGCCAATAGTGGCATCATTCGACTCTACAGTCTAAACGCCATGCTTTCTGGATTGGATAAAAAGGTTTGCGGAAGATTATTCACTAAACCATCCAATTTAATATGAATAAACGTAGTTCAGTGTGTACATTAACAATGTTTTTGCTTCTTAGCTGTAATACAGAAAGCTAATACGTACTGTAAGACTAAAGAATGCTAAGAAACTATCGTACTGGTATCATAATAAATGGGGCCAAAAATTATTGGGAAATGCATTCTAATTCACTTAATCTAACCAGTAACGACTAATATCTCACAGCTCAATCAAATACAACTGCAATATTGAAAACAATATAATTATATTGAAACTTCCCCCTCTACCAAGCTAACAGCTATTTACTCTAATGTGGCATCCGCAAGTCCCTACCGTTATGTGTATTAAAATTTGTATGGCGCCTGTTTGACGACGGAAAAGACCAAGACGTGTTTACCAGTATATGGCGTTTTATCACAGTAATTGTTTAAGGACGTTATAAATGCCGTTAGGGAAAATTTTGGCGCCACGTCAGTGTGCCCTACATAACTTCTAAAAAGTAATAGAACTAAAAAAACTTAAACGAAACTAACTATCAAACTGAAACTATGACAGGATGACGTGTGTGTTTAAGATGCAAAATATTTTTTTTTGCAAAATAAACCCGTTGCTAAGACATTGACTTTTACAGTGGCATCACTGGTTAGAATTTCAGCCTATGATCTAAAACCATTTCGCCCGCCCAGTCGGGTTACCAGCGTGTTGTTAGTAAGTGAACACGGTGACAATTTTACCGCCCGGTGGCGTAAAGAGATGAAATATGACCTGGTGAAAGGTTATCAGAGCGCTGCTAAGTTATGTGCGCGCATCTAAATAAACATCGCGCTGATTTGACTAAATTATGACACTGATGGCTAACGACGGTCGATGTTTTTGTTAGCAAGTTAAGTGCGCGCTGGTAATTTATGAACGCGTACTCAATTTGTGAAAGCGGTAATAATTTGGCCGCATGGTGGCGTAAAGAGATGAAATATGACAACTTTGGCCTGATGAAAGCTTAGCAGAGCGCTGCTAAATTATGTCCGCGCACTTAAATTAGCAGCGCGCTGATTTAACTTAATTATGACACCGATGGCTAACCATACAGTCCTTCTATCACATAAAGTCGAAGTATTCCGAATACTGGATTCGGCCATCTTGGTGGAACATTGGTCAAATAGTTCTCATCATAGCCAATTTTTTCCATTCAAAACGAGATACAACAGAGCAATCAAACACGACTCTGGTTTTATCGGGATTTTTCAGGGAGGTTTTGATGGAAATGTACCATGTTTTGCCTGGTGGACCAGGTGTTGTGAATTTCTTTGCGTAGTCCTTTATAAGCTCTTTTTGTACGATTATCTTGTAATCTGTCGTTTACGAATAACACGTTGTCTAAATAAAACTGTCATCTCTCAGTTTTTGATTGGCAATATTTTGCAGTGGCCATCATCTCTATCTTTGATGGATTCGAACACCCTGTGCATGAAGACCCTTAACTGACATTTCCTATTTCCTGTTATTATCAATAGAGTCCAATATATCTGTGTATACCTGGCACATGGGTTGAGGTCCCGCTTTTACAAACAAAATCGATCGACCGTTCCTTGACTATATTTTCTTGCTTGGAAAAAACATCTATCTTACAGAAGTTTCAATTGCGTATTGATCAATGGCAGGTCTTATGGCGTTTTTAGTTTGCGCCACATTTACTTAGTTTACGTTAACTTTGGGAATGTAGATGTCTCTAAATTCTGCATATTGTCCGACGGGGGGGTGGTGGGCATGGTGGTGGTGGACATAGGGGGGTAGGTAACATTGGGGTGGGGAACACTGGGGGTGTGGGTAGTTGCGGGGGAAACCATGGGGGGGTTACTTTGTGAGGGGGTGGATATAGGACATGGGAGTTACAGGGGTCGCAGTAATGGATTTAATTAAGGGTAAAAAGTTTCCAATATTAGTATCCATATGCTTGACATATTTAGTATCATTTTAGTATAAGTATCCATATATGCCAATTGCTATTAATATTTATTTATGGTGTAATTGTAGGTTTAAAAATTATAAATGTGATAGTTGATGTGGTGGATATGACATCACAATGTGGTGGACATGACATCAATTTGTGGAGGATATGACATCACAATGTGGTGGATGTGACATCACAATGTGGTGGATATGACATCACAATGTGGTGGATGTGACATCACAATGTGGTAGATGTGACATCACAATGTTATGGATATGACATCACAATGTGGTGGATGTGACATCACGATGTGGTGGATATGACATCACAATGTGGTGGATATGACATCACGATGTGGTGGATATGACATCACAATGTGGTGGATACGACATCACAATGTGGTGTATATGACATCACGATGTGGTGGATATGACATCACAATGTGGTGGATATGATATCACAATGTGGTGGATGTGGCATCACAATGTGGTGGATGTGACATCACGATGTGGTGGATATGACATCACAATGTGGTGGATATGGCATCACAATGTGGTGGATATGATATCACAATGTGGTAGATGTGACATCACAATGTTATGGATATGATATCACAATGTGTTGGATATGACATCACAATGTGGTGGATATGATATCACAATGTGGTGGATATGATATCACAATGTGGTGGATATGACATCACAATGTGGTGGATATGATATCACAATGTGGTGGATATGATATCACAATGTGGTGGATATGACATCACAATGTGGTGGATATGATATCACAATGTGTTGGATATGACATCACAATGTGGTGGATATGATATCACAATGTGGTGGATATGACATCACAATGTGGTGGATATGACATCACAATGTGGTGGATATGATATCACAATGTGGTGGATGTGGCATCACAATGTGGTGGATGTGACATCACGATGTGGTGGATATGACATCACAATGTGGTGGATATGATATCACAATGTGGTGGATGTGACATCACGATGTGGTGGATATGACATCACAATGTGGTGGATATGATATCACAATGTGGTGGATATGATATCACAATGTGTTGGATATGACATCACAATGTGGTGGATGTGACATCACAATGTGGTGGATGTGACATCACAATGTGGTGGATATGACATCACAATGTGGTGGATGTGACATCACAATGTGGTGGATATGACATCACAATGTGGTGGATGTGACATCACGATGTGGTGGATATGACATCACAATGTGGTGAATGTGACATCACAATGTGGTGGATATGACATCACAATGTGGTAGATGTGACATCACAATATGGTGGATGTGACATCACAATGTGGTGGATGTGACATCACAATGTGGTGGATATGACATTACAAAGTGGTGGATATGACATCACAAAGTGGTGGATATGACATCACAATGTGGTGGATGTGACATCACAATGTGGTGGATATGACATCACAATGTGGTGGATGTGACATCACAATGTGGTAGATGTGACATCACAATGTTATGGATGTGACATCACAATGTGGTGGATATGACATCACAAAGTGGTGGATATGACATCACAATGTGGTGGATATGACATCACAATGTGGTGGATATGATATCACAATGTGGTGGATATGATATCACAATGTGTTGGATATGACATCACAATGTGGTGGATGTGACATCACAATGTGGTGGATATGACATCACAATGTGGTGAATGTGACATCACAATGTGGTGGATATGACATCACAATGTCGTAGATGTGACATCACAATATGGTGGATGTGACATCACAATGTGGTGGATGTGACATCACAATGTGGTGGATATGACATCACAAAGTGGTGGATATGACATCACAAAGTGGTGGATATGACATCACAATGTGGTGGATGTGACATCACAATGAGGTGGATATGACATCATGACATCACATTGTTGTGTTGACGATATGTTGAACTTCTTGAATTATTATTCTGCTTGCAGAAACAATCGGTTTTCCTGACTACCTCATTACCCTTAGTATATCGTATACAAAACGAAATAACAATTGTTTCTGCAAGCAAAATCTAATCGGTTCCCGAGTTATCAAATTAAACTTAATATCCATGTATTCTAAATAGGGTATCTAAGTTATAAATTTTAAATAATTTCTCGTTTTCGATTTAAAGTTTTTCGATCTTCCCCTTACGCAAAATAATGAAAAACTTCAACTGTAGACCCTTTCACCACGACGGAACTTTTGCCGTTTTTGGCACATTTTAGTAAGTTTGCTTTGACCTCGTTTGCTGCGAATACTGCTGGGTGTTGGACTAGGGAAAAAATATTCTATTACAAGTCGTTTAGTATAAAATTTTCTACAAATTGGGACTTTTTATTACGTCGTAGTATTCGTTATTACGTCATAATTAATACTTCATACTCCTATTACTCGTTACTGGTAGCTTGTAGAAGTTAGTAACGTATTACAAAGTTGTTCGGAATAAAATTTCCCACCAAGTTATGTTTTTTTTTATTTTTTGATGACGTCAACTAAGCGAGATGACATCACACATGGCTGACTAGAATGGCATTTCATCACCAGAATCACAGTCGGTCTCGATCATGCTGGCAGTCTGATCGGCGATAAACTACCGCGTAGTTGCCATATTTTTATTTGAATAACAAAACAACAAAGGCCAAAAAATGAATAAATATCAATAGTAATTAGCAAAATCTCATTTTCGATCTTACATATATCGTTGAAAGATCGAAAATGAGTGGAAAAAGGGGAAAAAAGATGGCTCCTGTTAGTTTTATTTTCACAGCAACTGGTGTAACAATTTTAACTTCCAAGAACCTAAAAAATGATGTTTTACCTAAAAAGTTAAACTAGATACAAAACGTTTAAAGAGAAATGTTTTTAGCAATATTACTCAAAATGTTTTTAATGTATAGGTTGTTTTTTATGTGGTATTTCAAAAAATCTATTTAAATGCTTTCGAAAAATATAAAAACAGGGTAAATTCCTCAAAAACCGACTGAATTGTGCATTTTTTTCATGGACACCTCTCGGTTACGTATTAGTAACCGTCGTGGTCTTAGGGGGACTTAACCATATTAGTTAACATCATAATAATATTTTGACTTATTACAAGTTTCAATGGAATTTAGTAAATATTTCCCGGTATTTTCCGGAAAAGGGTTAAAGATCGTATTTAAATTTCACATTTATTTTTTTAGTTTTCGTATGCGTAATAAGATGGTATTTATGATTGGTGAGGTTTATTCTATTTTGGGGAATTTTCGGCATCCGTGCTTGGAATATTGCTTGCACATTATCAGTTACAACCATAATATATATCTCACTATATTGAAACTTTTGTGATGTGACAATACTGTTGCGACCGTGGTCAATAAAAAAGAATGAAAAGTCGGTTGTTACATTAGACAAGATTAGAGATCGCCAGATGCTCGGGTTAAGGTTCCACTAATCTAAATTAATATCTTATGATGTAAGATTAAGTATTTGTAAGCTAATATCATGATTTGGCGGGGTATTATTTTCTAAAACTTTACTGTTCACATAAATAAAACAAGAATATTATATTATATTTACCTTTAGTGTTCATAGGCATTAACACAAATAAATACACCGTATTTATTATAATACACATAAATACACGAGATTTAACAGTGTTTATCTTTCTGTGTAACGCAATGTCTCATACCAAACATTGCCCTTCACACCTTTCTAAAAAAAATATATGAAATAAGGGATCCCATGAATACCGATGAGCACATTATAAGCCCAATATAAAAATCGAGTTATTTTTAAATAAGTCATGCTCACTCGAATTTCGTAGACGCTTTGGCACTAAAATGAGGGTAATTCAATTTAGGAGGTGTTCAACTAAGTATTTTCCGTATCTATTCGATACATACTGGTTTCACATAACGGGGGTGTCACTTAAAATCACGCAACAGAAAGCCTTACCTTTTTTAACAAATTAAAATCGATGCTTGTGTCCGCTCGCTGCAAACTAGTTTTTCTCAACAAATTAGCGGAAAATGCACAATCATCACCTTTGTTTCACGAAGCATTATTATAGTAACTTCACAGCTAAACGAGAACATAGACTTGCAACGTAGCACATGCTGTTCCAAACATTTCATTGTTAGTATGTCAAGCATTTAAACACCATGACTAAGATGGTACCACACGTCAGATCCCGCCGTACATAGTGATCAATTTTAATTGGTCATACACCATCTGAAGATATTGTCACAATTGGTTCTGCACCAACTTCGCAGTTTGTCATTGTTAATTATGTACTTCATGTCGTCATAACTGATTTCCCACGCACAATATACAGCAATAGGCGGTGATGGTTCCGAATAACCTGTAGTAAATCCACGAATCGTCATTGTTCATTATGTGCGCCATGTTGTCGTCCCCTGTTACACTTTATGTTGAGTGAGGCCTATTTGAAGAAAGATGGTAGATGGTATAAACACGTAGTTTTAAAAAGCATAACTTTTATCAAGTGGTATAACGGTATCGGGGGCATCTAGCCGTGAAGATTTGTTCATATTTGGCCGTGTTCACCTTATGATTGAATTATTTACCGACCATTGTCTATAAGTTGGCTGTAGTTGTATATTATCAACAATAAATCCAACCTTACGTGACGTTGTGGAATTGAGGATTGTCGGAGTCACTTTGGGCTAATAAATAGGACATTGTAAGGACGATCTAGTGTCTCCAATAGGAACCAAATAAGCTCGCTTAAATACTTCAAGAAGTATAAAGTAATGTATTGATTGTAGATAAGGTGCTCTGAGGTTTACTTTGTGAGTGCTTTATTTCTCTTAACTGTTCCAACATACTAACGTATTTTGTTTATATCAATACTTCAAAAAGAATATTTTTTATCAAATTACCAGTATGGCTTGGAGACTTTTTTTCAACTATTCTTGCTGTGGCTTACATAACAAACATTTTGGTAAACTTAAAAGATTATTGTCTAAGCAGACAGAATAATTTATTGTGTTTAACTTGAAATCCAACAATCTTCGAACGGAGATTGCCTTAGGACTATATTGGAACTCAGAAACGAACACGATATCGTTTAAAACCAAACCAAAAAAGACCACAAAAGACTTGGAATCTTTTCATCTGTAAATTATGATGATCCTTTGGGCTTTAAAGCGGCCTTCATGCAACAAGTTAAAGTTTTATAGTAAAATATTTATTATGTAAAACCTCATAGCAAAATTGGGACGAAAAAATATTAATAGCTTTCTTAACAAAGTGGAACACATAGGCACTTGATATTTTACAGCAGTTGAAATTCTAAATCAAACGATGCGTTAAACCACATGGTTTTACAGAAGGAGTCCTTTACTGCATCAATTTTCCAACGTGCGGGATGCGATAGACTGCACTGGGTCAGACCCATTTGTCATATTGTCAAAACAGGTCGCATTTACCGTTTATTTATTTTTCTTAAAACACGCAATGTGCAAATTAAAATATTTAACAAACCCAGATTGGAATTGACATATGTTACCGCATTTCTGTGCATCTTATTGTGATGGAATGACAGTAATAGTGTTCTACAGTACTTGGAAAACAAGACCAAAGCGTTTCATACTTTTGTTGTAAACAGAAATAGAGCTATAAAAATTAAGACATTGTACGGTTGATACACGTGCCAAACAAACAAAATACAGCGGACGCCGCAAAAAAAGGCCTGCTACAGCATTTCTAAAATGCTTATGTTGGGAAAATTGAAACTTCGAAAATACACCCTGTAATGAATATTCATAAATTTTCAAAGTCAAACAAAGTAACGACAAACGAGTCGGTTTTAACGGATAAGCGAAATAAACATAAAACAAACCGAAAAGGGCAACACTAGGTAGTATAAAAAAAGAAAGCTACACTACTTCCCTTAGTCATTTAAAAAAAAATATGCTCCGTTTCGTGACATCGACTGTCGTGCGCATTCTGGTAACTACACAGTGGTTTCCCAATAACCGAGGCGTATACCAGTGAATTGGTCACCCAAATCCAACCAAAACATTTTGGCAGGTAAACTAGAGTAAAGTGGGAAAGTTAAACTAGTAGTTTGATGAAAAAAGCGTATACTCGCGTAGGTGTAGGTATAGGGTGAAATTCAGGGTAACTTGGGGACTTGCTTCCTAAAGGATAGTTTCTTACATGATAAAGTTTGGGGATCTATGTATAACGCGTCCGACACGTGTTGGTATGGGTCGGTGTGTAATTAAGTGCTGCGTGTTTGCGGGAGACTGGTACTTTTCTGGGTCGATGTCAACTGACGTGGCATTCAATGCTGGGTAAGGGGTCAGCGACTTCTGTGATATCGAATAACGCTGGTTTTACACGATCGATGTAGTCGTGTCTGTAACGAAATCAATGGTGAAATACTTGTCGGAACTGTAAAAGACGCGAAAAGGTCCGTCTTACTGGCACTGCTGTGATCGCCTGACTTTATGCACACGTACAAACACATGTGAACACGTCAATAATAGTAAGGTAATCATAAATAAAGTTTCGCAAGGTGATCGAGTTAGAATTTATCGCAGGTTGTCCATTCGGTATCGTAGCTCGTTTAAAGGACGTTCCGGGGTTATTCTTGACCTCCGTCGGTTCAAATAAATGTCCGAGCAAACAAAGCGGATTCCGTACATGAGTTTCGCGTTGGACGAATCAAGATTACGTTTGAATGCGGCTCTCAAACCGAGCATGATCCAAGGTAAATAGCCTGGCCAGCCGTTGCGGCTTTGACGTGCCATTAATGTTGCGAAGCCATGAGGGTGCAAAGCACCTAACATATCTAATGTCTTGTCACCGAAGGTGGAAATGTTTGGAGTATTTAGTGCAACTAAAGTGGTTTGGGAATCATACACGGATCGTTCGTTGTCCAACGCCGGGATGAGTGACAGAGCAGCAACAGTGTCGATGAGAAATCTAAGCGAATTCGCGTCGTCGTGCACAAATAACAACTGATAAGAGGGTACCACACAGGTACATGAAAATATAGGAAAAATCCTAATTCGTTTTTTGGTACGGTGCGTCAGAAGTCCAATCACAAGGCACACAGCAGTTGCACGGTGTCCAAAACGTGAAATAAAATAGCAGATTGTCGCTTCTGTCAATACATATTCGTTGTTGGGTTGACAGTATTGCTGTGGGTAAGAGGGTGGTTGGGTAGGCGGTCTGAAGTGTTGAGTCTGTAACGGTTGTATGGCGCGGTGGGGCTGTTGTTGTAGTGGTATGCGTGTAGGATGTCGTAATCCCATATAACCCAATACGATAGTTTGTTTGTTCGACTTTCGAGTCGCCTCTCCAAGGACGAGTTAATCGGACTCTGTCTATGGGATTCGAACGCAGTGTATGGACCCAAATCCATGTCGTCAGCACACAAGGCTAACTTATCTAAGCAAAATCGTTTCGTGACCTTAATATATGGTCGTTACCAAAACGTGTATAAAACCGATGATATTACGTCTCATGATTCGCTATCTTCGAGCGCACTGTTCTTGTCCACGCCTAGCATTGTATTTACTATTTCGGTGGGTAAACTATCGCTGATATCGAAGCGCGACAAAAAATTATCCAAATCGCCGTCGCCGTTTCGTGCGTACATGCGTAACAATGCCCGTTTTATCATGTCGCACGAGTTAACAGCATCACATTCTAAAGCGTGTTCGAGTCTTAAATACTCGTAAAAACGCGACGTCGGGTAAGACAGATATCACGGCGTGGAACATAACATGCTGTAACGTGATTCTCAAACGCCTGAAGAAGCTCTCAGAGCAGTGAAACCAAGTTATGGCGGAGAACTGGGAAAAGCTTCGGGACCGGACAGGTAGAGGATTATAGGATTTGGGTCATTCGACTAAGCAGGTTGTACAACAACTGGGGTGACAAGCGTTTGGTTTAGTAAGCCAATTGCTCCAGGCTATCCGGCGCTACACAATTGGTTTGGTCACTAAACTTCGCTCAAGTACAAACTTCCCGCTGGTTAAGTGGTGAATCTAGTGTGTCAGGTGTTGCATCCAGAGGTGCGGATGTGAAGGATGTTCGTAACATGTATAATATGGTGTTTTTCAGGCGGTCTTTGGCCTTGCCTAGGAATTTCAGTGCTGAAATTTTAAGTTTATTGGAGATTACTATACGCAAAATTGATAACAAAAAATCTCAAAAAGTGTAAAGAGATTGTTTCTGCAAACCGAAACCAATGGAAAATGGCATATAAAAAACAACATTAAATACCTAAATGTTACGATAAACTGTTTCCATAGATCTAAGGTGTCGAATACCAAAGAATATCGACTACTAAATAAAATTCTTATACATTTTAGGGCCCGCAATTGTTTTCCCGGTGGAATTTAACCAAAAACTAAGAGGTATTTAATCACGTGTGAACAACCATTATATTTAAATCCCTTTGTTTAGTAAACGGAATACTTTTTTGCTTGCAGAAACAATCGGTTTCCTTGGCTACCTCATCAATCTTGGAATATTTTATACAAAACGAAAAAAAAGTGTTTCTGCAGGCAGAATCTAATCGGTTCCCAAGTTATCAAATTAAACTTAATATCCATGTTATCTAAATAGGGTAACCAAGTTATTAATTTAATATTTAAATAATTTCTCGTGTTGCGGGTTAAAAGTTACTTTTGTCCCTTTCTCGGTTTATTTTATTTAACTAAAATTTTTCTGACATTATAAAGTGAATGCTTCAACAGTTTCGCAAATGCTCGGCTGTTCATAGAATTAACCGGTCGCCGCAACATTCGCAAAAATCGGCAGTTCTTACTTTCCGGGTCTTCCCCTAACCGCAATATAACGAGTAACTTCCACTGTAGACCCTTTCACCACGAAGGAACTTTTGCCGTTTTTGGTACTTTTTAGTAAGTTTGCTTTGACCTCATTTTCTGCGAAACCGTTGGGTGTTGGACTAGGGAAAAATTATCTATTACAAAGTTGTTCAGTATAACATTTTCTACAAATTGGGATTTTTTTATTACGTCGTAGTATTCGTAATTACGTCATAATTAATACTTCATACTCTAATTACTCGTTACTGGTAGCGTGTAAAAGTTAGTAACGTATTACAAAGTTGTTTAGAATAAAATTTCCTACGAACTTTTGTTTTATATTTTTGGATGACGTCAACTAAGCGTGATGACGTCACATATGGCTGACAAGAATGGTATTTCATCACCAAAATCACTGTCGGTCTCGATCATGATGTCAGTCTGATCGGCGGTAAACTACCGCGTAGTTGCCATATTTCTTGTGAATATCGAATAATATTTGAATAACAAAGAAAACAGAGGCAATAAAAGAAAAAAATATCAATAGTAATTAGCAGAAGGGATATACTTATATAAATACATATAGTGTTAAAAAATCGAAAATGAATGGAAAAAGCGAAAACAAAGATGGCTACTGCTAGTTTTATTTTCACAGTAACTGGTGTAACAATTTTAACTTCCCAGAACTTAAAAAAACGATGTTTTAACTAAAAGTTAAACTATATACAAAAATTTGTAGTTCGCAGTTTGTCATTGTTCATTTTTACTTCATGTCGTCATCACTGATTTCCCACCCACTGTATACAGCAATAGGCGGTGAAGGTTCCGAATAACCTGTAATAAATGCACGAATTGTCATTGTTCATTATGTGCTTCACGTGTTGTTATCACTGACTCCTCTTTTACACTTTATGTTGAGTGAGACCTATTTGAAGAGAGATCGTAGATGATACAAACATGTAGTTTTAAAATGCATAACTTATATCACGTGATATTACGTGACCTTGGGTTATCTCTCCATGAAAAATTCTTTATATTTTGCCGTGTTCACCGTATGACCAAATTTTTCATCGATCCTTGTCTACAAGGTGGCTGTGGTTGTATATTATTAACAATAAAACCCAACCTTCCGTGACGTTGTGGAATTGAGGATTGTCGGAGTCACTTTGGGCTAATAAATAGGAAATTGTAAGGACGATCTAGTGTCTCCAATAGGCACGAAATAAACTCCTTAAATACTCCCAGAAGTATGAGGTAATGTAACGATTGTGGATAAGGTGCTCTGAGGTTTACTTTGTGAGTGCTTTATTTCTCCTAACTGTTCCAACATACTAAGGTATTTTGTTCATATCAATACATCAAAATATTTTTTTTATCAAATTACAAGTATGGCTTTGAGAATTTTTTTCAACCATTCTTGCTGTGGCTAACATAACAAATATTTTGGTAAACTTTATTGTCTTTATTGTCTAAGCAGACAGAATAATTTATTGTGTTTAACGTGAAATCTATCAATCTTCAAACAGAGATTGCATTAGGACTATATTGGAACTCAGAAACGGACACGATATGGTTTAAAACCAAACCAAAAAAGCCCACAAAAGACTTGAAATTCTTTCACCTGTAAATTATGACGATCTTTCGGGTTTTGAAGCGGCTTTCATGCAACAAGTTAAAGTTATACCTTAAAATATTTATTATAGAAAACATCATAGCAAAAATGGAAGAAAAAAAATTAACAGAACCCTTAACAACGTGGAACACATAGGAACTTGACCTAATAAAGCTGTTGAATTTCTAAACCGAACGATGGGTTAAACCACATAGCTTTACAGACGGAGTGACTCCTTCACTCCATCAATTTTTTAAACCGCGGGATGCGATAGACGGTACTGGGTCAGACATATTTGTCATATTGTCAAAACTGGTCGCAATCACCGTTTATTGTTTTTCTTAAAACACACAATGTGCAAATTAAAATATTTAACACACCCAGATTGGAATTGACAGATGTTACCATCTATGTGCATATTATGGTGTTGGAACGACAATAATAGTGTTCTGCGGTACTTGGAAAACAACACCAAAGCGTTTCATACCTTTGTTGCAAACAGAAATAGAGCTTTAAAAAGTTAGACATTGTACGGTTGATACACGTGCCAAACAAAATACAGCGGAGGGGACAAAATCAAATTATCCTGATTGAAACTTCGAAAAGACACCCTGTAATGAAAGAAATATCCCTATAAAATCATATCCGGATTGAAACTTCGAAAAGACACCCTGTAATGAAACAGCAATAAACAGAGCCCTCGAAGAAAAACAGTCTCTGTTTCGTAGCGTCTTCTTAGGTTTTCGTGATAGATTATCTTTTTCAAAAAATATTCCATTATCTGTAACCGTCGCATGGATATTACATTATAAATCGTTTCTGTTTCAATTAATAAGAATAACGAAAGCACGAGTTGAAAATTAAACTACGACACCACTTTTATACCAATATGATATTCATCTATATCCTCGTGAATGGGAAAACCAAGGGGGTTAACACACGGGCAAACGTCATATCACCTTGCGCCCATCGTCGGTTACCGGAGCTATTACAGTGTGTTGTATATGACAGACACGTTGCTTCAATTTGGTAGAACCCATTAATCCGCTGGGTTCAGGCAATGTCCGTAAAGAGCCTTGCCCAAGGACAACCCCGACTAGCTAGCGACCAGTTTCGCACCTTCAACCTTTCGATTGAAAGGCGACGCACTTAACCGGGCCGAACTAACTAACTTTTGACGGTATTGATGAATGCAACTACTCAAAAATAACGAACTAATCAGATGACTTCAGCGAGGTTAAGATCAAGTTATCAACAGGCCGCTTTCGCTAAAACGCTGCATACGTAACCTGGACCCAATCGTAGTAGTCAATCTTTTTCGAGTAAAGATTCATGGCGAAAAGATTTCTCACCCCTGTTATATGAGGCTAATCACCCAACTTATCGCCCCAAGAAACAGGAAAGTTACAATTATATTGGTCAATCACTTCCATGTGAAATCTGATCAATCTGGCCGTGAATACCTACTTTCCTCACTCAGAGAAAGATACCAGATTGGTAAAGTGTACACATCGACTGTCTATCTTGTCCTAAATGTAAATGCACTACCGGCTGTGCAAAAATGGTTCATTTTCCGCAGAACAGAATCACAGAAAAAAGATCTAGTGGATTCGTTTGTCTATAGCCTTTTTGACAAAGGACAGCACCTTTAAAATTGTTAGCTAGCTGGTCGGTTGTGTCCTTGGGCAAGACACAAAACGGACATTGTTTGAAGTGATCGAACAAAGCGGTATCACCAAATTCAAGGAACGTTTTAATCATACACAAAACACTGTAATAGCTCCGGTAACCCGACCTTGGAAACGTGTTAATTTGACTGTGTTTGCGGGAGACTGATACTTTCCTGGGTCGATGTCGACTGACGTGGCATTCAACGCTGGGTAACGGGTCAGCGACTTCTGTGATATCAAATAACGCTGGTTTTACACGATCGATGTAGTCGTGTCTGTAACGAACTCAATGGTGAAATACTTGTCGGAACTGTAAATGACGCGAAAAGGTCCGTCTTCCGGGCACTGCAGTGATCGCCTGACTTTATGCACACATACAAACACATGTGAACACGTCAATAATGGTTATAATAAATAAAGTTTCGCAAGGGGCTCGAGTTGGAATTGGTCGCAGAGTGTCCATTCGGTATCGTAGCTCGTTTAAGGACGTTCCGGGTTAATCTGGACCTCCGTCGGTTCAAATAAATGTCCGAGCAAACAAAGCGGGTGCCGTACATGAGTTTCGCGTTGGACGAATCAAGATTACGTTTGAATGCGGCTCTCAAACCGAGCATGATCCAAGGTAAATAGCCTAGCCAGCCGTTGCGGCTTTAACGTGCCATTATTGTTGCGAAGCCATGAGGATGCAAAGCACCTAACATATCTAATGTCTTGTCACCGAAGGTGGAAATGTTTGGAGTATTTAGTGCAACTAAAGTGGTTTGGGAAAGATACACTGATCGTTCGTTGTCCAACGCCGGGATTTAGTACACAAATAAGAACTGATAAGAGGGTACCACACAGGTACATGAAAATATAAGAAAAATCTTAATTCGTTTTTTGGTACGGTGTGTCAGAAGTCCAATCACAAGGCACACAGCAGTTGCACGGTGTCCAAAACGTGAATTAAAATAGCAAATTGTCGCTTCTGTCAATACATATTCGTTGTTGGGTTGATAGTATTGTTGGTAAGAGGTTGGTTGGGTAGGCTGTCTGAAGTGTTGAGAGTCCGTAGCAGTTGTATGGCGCGGTGGGGCTGTTGTTGTAGTGGTATGCGTGTAGGATGTCGTAATTACTATATAAACCAATACGATAGTTTGTTTGTTTCACTTTCGAGTCGCCTCTCCAAGGACGAGTTAATCGGACTCTGTCTGTGGGATTCGAACGTAGTGTCTGTGGGATTCGAACGCAGTGTATGGACCCAAAACCATGTGGCCAGGACACGAAGCTAACTTATCTAAGCAAAATCGTTTCGTGATCTTAATATGGTCGTTACCGAAACGGGTATGAACCTATGATATTACGTCTCATGATTCGCTCTCTTCGAGCGCACTATTCTTGTCCACGCCTAGCATTTTATTTACTATTTCGGTGGGTAAACTATCGCTGATATCGAAGTTCGACAAAAGATTATCCAAATCGCAGTCGCTGTTTCGTGCATACGCTCGTAACAATGCCTGTTTTATCCTGTCGCACGAGTTAACAGCATCACATTCTAAAGCGTGTTCGACTCTTAAAAACGCGTAGTCGGGTGAGACAGAAATCACGACATGGAACATAACATGCTGTGACGTGATTCTCAAACGCCTGAAGGTGCTCTCAGAGCAGTAAAACCAAGTTATTGCGGAGTGTGGCCGAACTGGGAAAAGCTTGGGGACCGGACCTGGTTAAGGATTATAGGATAGGGGAATAGGTGCTATTTGGTTTGGGTGCTACGGTGCTCGACATGAAATTGGGGTCATTCGATTAAGCAGGTTGTGCAAAACTGGGGTGACAAGCGTTTGGTTTAGTAAACCGACTGCCCCAAGGCTATCCGGCGCTACACAATTGGCTCAGTCACTTACCTTCGCTCTAGTACGAATTTCCCGCTGGTGTAGTGGTGATTCTAGTGTGTCAGGTGTTGCATCCACAGGTGCGGATGTGGCGGTTGTTCGTAACATGTTTAATATGGTGTTTTTTATGAATTTCAGTGCTGAAATTTTAAGTTTATTTTTGATTATTATACGTAATATTGATAACAAAATCGTTCCCCTGTCGAAAGTTAAAAAGATGTAGCAATATCGGGGAAAAACGGTAATATACGGTGTGTTAGGAGTCAATATTAATGATTTTCATTTTTTCCACCTATTATTTCCAATCCTCGTTGTCGTTATTATTGGGATCACCACACTAAGATGTACGGCGGCTTGATCAAACTTGACTGTATGGGCCAACACCAGGTAGTTCGGTGCCGGTACAGGACATTCGTGGCAAGGTTGTGTGCTTCTGGTTAATTAGGCGCGCTTGTGCTCGTTCTTTTCTTGCTGTGCTTACTTCGTTCTAGTTGATCGCTACCGTCCGCTCTTGTTTTTTTCCGATGACTTTAACAAGGACGAATTCGGTTCACAAAGTTTTTTGAATGCTATAACTGAGTTTGTTGGGTTAGTTGCAGCAATCCATCAGATCACAAGAGATGTGCATTTTGTGCTTTATGGTCGATATTTTCGATTTAGAAGGGGATGTTTACTCAAATTTCTAACTAAGTAAACGATAAACAGCTATAAGCATTCAAATGACCCAATGTACCCGGAAATTTTCCAAAAAATTTAAAATACCGAACCAAACATTAATATACCATCCTCGTATAAATAAGGTGGAAACACAAAACTATATAAAAAAATACGAAAACAAAACATAAAAATACAAAACAAAAATATACAAAAAGTATATCTTCTGGTGGAGTTATAGCTATGACAGTTGATATTTCGAAACAGGTGCGGCTTATTTACATAAAATTGCAAGGAAATTTGTAGGTGTAACAATGATAAAGTTAAAATACACTGATTAAATGTCTACATAACGTTAATAAACACAGAAAATCCTTTACAATATAAAATCCATAACGTAATATAGTATATTATTTCAACGTATATAAATTAGTCCAACTTTTAAAACCATTACAAGTATAGTCCATAGATGATTTATACCAAGATTAAACATTTCAGTAGATAATAGTTATGAACTTTTGATATCGGTAATTTTGAAAAATTGTTTATTTAATTAATAAACTTTTGCAAAATACTGTCTTTCAAACAAACCACAAACAAGACGCTTTGTTAAACAAAGCAATCAGAGCATTCTATTACCGCGGGGCACCAATTAATAAAACCGCGGTTACTAAAAATGATTACCATTAAGTTTTAATCGGAGTTAAGCCAGAAAATGTTAGCTAATTATGTGTCGATGTGCACACATCCGTAGTAATTTCCGACAAAATTAAAGATATCACTTCAAGTTATTGTGTGAAAACGTGTTTATCTAGCCGAAAAGATCTGATGATGATAATTATTCCATGTGGCCGGTCACACTTCCAGCACAAGTTACGTTTCAGTATATTTCCCTCATCCCACAATATCATACGGTTCAAATGAAGTAATCACGAGCACCTGGTTCTTTTTGCCATGTTATACTATGCCTTGCATGTGTTCTTTGAAGTTGCTATCACTGTGTAAGTTATAGCTTGGTGAACCGATTCTGTCTTAGAAGTTTACCATGTTGATTCATAATGAAACGTGGAAAACCAGTCGGTAGGGCTTTAAAGTGAATGAACAAGTCCGGTCAAATCTATCGAAATAAGGGCGGGAGGTTCAAGTTGACTGGGAAAGGTCGTGGCTTGAAGGCCAAGAAACGCCCGTCGTCGCCACAAGAAGGGCAGGAAAGGCAAAAAGAAGCGAAAGGGAAATAAATCCAAAAAGGGCAAAAAGAAGAAGGGAAAGAATAGAAATAGACGACGTTCCAAGAAACGTGGCTTCTAGGGAAAAAGGCGATCGCGCAAATCTCCTAAGCGAGCCAACCGTAATCGAAAGTCCAAACGCAAGAAGGGACGCAAAGGAAAGAAAGGGAAGAAGCGACGACGATAAGCGATGAATATTAAAAAATATTTAAATAAAAAAAAAGAAAAATCACCGCCAATAAATTGCCATTCAGACGCACCAAACATTGGTTTCTTTGTACCAACGGTCTTACCGCAAGGTGGCGTTGTTTGTATAAAAAGTTGTCGGGGGATCTCAGTGGAACAACATAGCCATTCTCTTTCAGCAGCGGTGTTTGTTCTGCTACGCAATCAGCGATAAGGCAAAAATGCATCAAGCAACGCCAAGTGGCAACATGCCAATTAGAAGTTACGCGAGGGCAGCAAGAGCCAGAGATCACACAAAGCAACTGGAAAGACCGAATTGTTGGGTACCGATTCACGGGGTAATACAAGAAGCATTGAAAGAATTCGGATGTGTACATAAAATTATAAGAAAAACAGATAAAGATGGAATGGTGACTGGCATGCGAATTGTAATCATGAACAAACAAGACATTAAAGACAACCCAATACCTAGCTACATCATAATTCAAGGTTATGAAGTATATGTAACATACAATGGCCAAGAAAAAACATGCCGTTTTTGCTCAGAAACGGGGCACGTAAGACTGGATTGTCCTCATTGGCGCGACGAATTCCCAGTGATGAGCGAGGCACGCAAAAAATCAGCCCAATCAGGCCCGACTTCCCGCGAAGTCACGCCGCGTGACGTCACCACGCATGTAGCCTCATCCAGCAGCCTCGCTGCGGAGTCGTTGCTACCAAAATGTGATGAAGGTATTGTTGAAGCAAATAACAATAAAAAAACAACAGCAACATCTGGAAATAAAAGACCACTGTCAAGCCCTGAAGAAGTTAGTCATAAGCCTAAGTGACAACAAGATAAGCGTGTGGTGCAAAACTTGCAACAAGGAGGTTCTGGTTGCAGAAGAAAGCATCAAATGCCTATGCTGGGGGTGCAAAAATGAATATAAAGTAATAAAGACATGCTGCACCCTGGACGAATTCTTCTTAGTCTCCAGCACCGACAAGTCTGCAGTCTGTCCCGCGTGCCAAGAAGGAATGAGACTGATGCCATGTTGCACGACTTTCCAACCTACAATGCAGATCGCCGATGGATTACTACAATGCCCGAACTGTGAAAGGTATTGTGCGGATTGCAATTGCGGCCGCTTTAATTATTTTTTAAACAAAGAGCTGAGCAAACCCTGTGAAAATTTAAAATGTAAGCACAGATACATTCACTGCAACTGTGATAAAAAATACGTTACAGAAATATCCCCAGAACAACCTTTTAAATGTAAATGTGGCTTCGAATATGACTACAATGTGAAGAATGGTGTCAAGACTACTTAATCTTTTTATAATGGCTTTAAGTGTCGCAACTTATAACGTAGCTGGAAATAGAGACAACGATAAACGAAATGCTGTCCTTAACTTTATCCGACAAAAACACTTTAATATAATATTATTGCAAGAGACGCATTGTTCAACCGAAATCCAAAAACGTTGGGAATTAGAGTGGGGCTCAAAAATAATATGGGCGCATGGCACGAAGTAAAGGTGTGGCAATATTATTTGACAACAAAACCCCTTATAAAGTAGGGAAGACCCTTATCGATCCCAATGGTCGTTTTGTCATAGCGGAGCTCGGATTCAGCGCGACGACGTTTGTACTTGTTAATGTGTACGCGCCTAATAATGACGACCCACAGTTTTTTCGAAATTTGTTTTAAAATATCGTCTTACTCGCCGGTATAAATGAAGTTATAATTGGTAGAGATCTCAATATATTTATAGACGCTACCTTAGACCGTCATCGACCTGGAGCAAGCAATAAGCCAACAGCTACTAATGTGGTCAGTACGCATCTGCAAGCGCTCGGGTTGGTGGACGTATTTCGATCTCGAAATCTGCAGTTGAAGCGGTACACCCGTTTCCAAGCGAACCCGTATTCAGCGAGCAGGATAGATTACCTACTAACCTCTAAAAATATAATAATCTAAAAATATCTAAAAATACCGAAAATAACAACTTGCAATATTGTCCCTAGCATAAAGTCAGATCATAATATCGTATACCTAAAACTGGCCCTCGACACCAGTGATCGCGGCAGAGGAATCTGGAAACTCAACACCTCCCTGCTGGATAACAACGCTTTTATTTCAACCATTAAACAGGCGATCACTGATTATGGCATCAATAATCCACCTGGCCACGTGAATGCTCATGTAAGATGGGATGCTCTAAAATGCACGCTCAGGGGCACATGTATAAACTTCAGCGCCCGGCTAAAGCGATCGGCGCAGAAGGAACAACTATCATTGAAAATGAAATAAAAAGGGCCGAGACCGTTCTCGCCGACTAGTCAATAGTTACACAATCAAATGAAGAAACGTTAAATAAGTTAAAATGTGAACTTAACGATCTTGTAGAACGCCGGTCCAAGGGTGCAATAATTCGAAGTCGCGTAAGATGGGTAGAGCATGGTGAAAAGTGTTCTAAATACTTTTTAAATCTCGAAAAACGAAATGCAGAAAAAAGGCAATTTATCGACTTGAGAGCAATGGCGCTATTTTAACAGATCAAGTAGAAATCGTAAACGAACTTGCGACATTTTATGAAAGTCTATATAAGATAAAGCGCGTTAACACCCGTCCAGAAAATATCTTCACATTTGTCCTCACTGGACATACCGTGTTTAGATGAAAATACCGCGAAAAGCATAGAATATGCCATAACTGAAGTAAAATGTCGTAAAACCCTGGATACAATGCCAAATAATAAGTCTCCTGGTAGCGACGGTTTTCCAGCTGAATTTTACAAACTGTTTTGGGTTGCCATAAAGTCTTATTTTATGGACGCGCTCCATTTAACAA
>AACT01031553.1:0-11381 GCA_000149265.1 Ciona savignyi | reverse complement strand
TCTGGAAACGAAATTTTTGTTTCTCGGCTAAAATTTTCGTTTCTGGAAACAAAATTTTCGTTTCTAGAAACAAAAATTGTGTTTCTTAAGTGAATTTTGGGTTAACACTTTTCCAAGTTTTATGATTATATGAGTAATTTAGCTGACGCAATACCACAACAATTTCGGTTGAAAAAGATTGCGTGTGCAGTTAATAAATGTAGTTGAACCTTTTATACTAAGATAATGTATTTGATCCATTTATTTAAAAAATATTAAATAGCGTTTTATTTATATGAATTTAGTTAGGACGGGCATAGATCCAATTACGCATTAAGCAGCGGTGATCTGATTAATTATTTCGAAGAACAAATTCTTGTAAACAACAATAAATCAGGGATCTTTTAAATGTGGAACTTTTAGTTGCGCGACATGCGTGTGGTGTGCACACCGAAGTTTAGAAACAAGGTTTACTTTTTGGCTTGAATTGTTAGAGACCTCACGATTTATATTAAAGAAATAACAGTTTATTCTCCGTTATTATTATCGTGAGCTGACCGCGTTCGCACGAGTCCTCAAAAAGATAAGCGCGTCTCCTACTGGTGCACCAGGGCCAAAAATCTTTACATAAACGCTTAGGCCACGATTGTTTAATGTACTTAAAGAAAAAGGTTAGCTTTTCCAACTCTCACATACCACAACAATTTCGAGTCAAAGATATTGCGCGTGCAGTTAATAAATGTGGTTGGGACTTGTTATACTAAGATTTTTTTTTTATTTAAATAAATACTAAATGTATTAACCTACAATATTGTAAATAACACATTAATTAGAACTTTTCACGGGCCGTAATAGAAAGAAATGTAATTAAAGAGTGATATAAATGTGTGCAACCGATCAACATTAAAACAGCTAGTCATAAAAAATGAGTTTAGCTTAGATTGACATTAAATTTGTTCTCAAAAAATAAACCTTATATCTCGTTTGGTTTTCAAACGCGCGCCATTCACTCACCCACACTACGTCAAATTATCAATATGTTCGCTTTGGGTTGAAATGAAACAGCTTGGATATAGCTAAATATACGATTTGTTATAGTAAGTACTTGGAAATAGGTAGATGAGTGGATAACACATTTATAAATTTGCTCCCAAAAAATGAACCTTATATCTTTTTTGGTTTTCAGAACGCGCGCCATGAACGCACCCACACTATACGTCAAATTATCAATATGTTCGGTTTGGGTTGACATGAAACAGCCTTGATATACCTAAATCGACGATTTATTGTAGTAAGTACATGAAAATTGGTAGATAAGTGGATAACACATTTATAAATTTACTCCCAAAAGATAAACCTTATATCTTCTTTAGTTTTCAAACGCGCGCCATGAACGCACTCACACTAAACGTCATATTATCAATATGTTCGGTTTGGGTTGACGTGAAACAGCTTGGATATACCTAAATCGACGATTTCTTATAGTTAGTAGATGAAAATTGGTAGATTACATACTCGTAAATTTGCTCACAAAATATAAACCTTATATCTCGTTTTGGTTTTTAAACGCGCGCCACAAACGCACCTACACTACGTCAAATTATCAATATGTTCGCTTTGGATTGAAATGAAACAGCTTGGACATACCTAAATCGACGATTTGTTATAGTAAGTATATAAAAATCGGTAGATGGGTGGATAACACATTTATAAATTTGGTCCCAAAAAATAAACCTTATAGCTTGTTTGGTTTTCAAACGCGCGCCATGAACGCACCCACACCACGTCAAATTATCAATATGTTCGCTTTGGGTTGACATGAAACAGCTTGGATATACCTAAATCGACGATTTCTTTTAGTTTGTAGATAAAAATTGGTAGATGGGTAGATTACATACTCGTAAATCTGTCACAAAAAATAAACCTTATATCTCGTTTGGTTTTTAAACGCGCGCCACAAACGCACCCACACTACGTCAAATTATCAATATGTTCGCTTTGGGTTAAAATGAAACAGCTTGGATATACCTAAATCGACGATTTGTTATAGTAAATACATGAAAATCGGTAGATGGGTGGATAACACATTTATAAAATTGCTCCCAAAAAATAAACCTTATATCCCGTTTGGTTTTCAAACGCGCGCCACGAACACACCCACTCTACGTCATATTATAAGTATTTTCTCTTTGGGTTGAAATGAAACAGATTGGATATACCTAAATCGACGATTTGTTATAGTAAGTACATGAAAATTGGTAGATGGGTGGATAACACATTTATAAATTTGCTTCCAAAAAATAAACCTTATATCTTGTTTGGTTTTCAAACGCGCGCCATTCACGCACCCACACTATACGTCAAATTATCAATATGTTCGGTTTGGGTTGACATGAAACAGCTTGGATATATCTAAATCGACGATTTATTTTAGTAAGTACATGAAAATTGGTAGATAGGTGGATAACACATTTATAAATTTGGTCCCAAAAAATAAACCTTATATCTCGTTTGGTTTTCAAACGCGCGCCATGAACGCAACCACACCACGTCAAATTATCAATATGTTCGCTTTCGGTTGACATGAAACAGCTTGGATATACCTAAATCGACGATTTCTTTTAGTTTGTAGATGAAAATTGGTAGATGGGTAGATAACATACTCGTAAATCTGTCACAAAATGTAAACCTTACATCTCGTTTGGTTATTAAACGCGCGCCACAAACGCACCCACACCACGTCAAATTATCAATATGTTCGCTTTGGGTTGAAATGAAACAGCTTGGATATACCTAAATCGACGATTTCTTTTAGTTAGTAGATGAAAATTGGTAGATGGGTATATAACATACTCGTAAATTTGTCACAAAAAATAAACCTTATATCTCGTTTGGTTTTTAACGCGCGCCACAAACGCACCTACACTACGTCAAATTATCAATATGTTCGCTTTGGATTGAAATGAAACAGCTTTGGACACACCTAAATCGACGATTTGTTATAGTAAGTACATAAAAATCAGTAGATGGGTGGATAACACATTTATAAATTTAGTCCCAAAAAATAAACCTTATATCTTGTTTGGTTTTCAAACGCGCGCCATGAACGCACCCACACCACGTCAAATTATCAATATGTTCGCTTTGGGTTGACATGAAACAGCTTGGATATACCTAAATCGACGATTTCTTATAGTTAGTAGATGAAAATTGGTAAATGGGTAGATTTCATGCTCGTAAATTTGCTCACAAAATATAAACCTTATATCTCGTTTGGTTTTTAAACGCGCGCCACAAACGCACCCACACTACGTCAAATTATCAATATGTTCGCTTTGGATTGAAATGAAACAGCTTGGACATACCTAAATCGACGATTTGTTATAGTAAGTATATAAAAATCGGTAGATGGGTGGATAACACATTTATAAATTTGGTCCCAAAAAATAAACCTTATAGCTTGTTTGGTTTTCAAACGCGCGCCATGAACGCACCCACACCACGTCAAATTATCAATATGTTCGCTTTGGGTTGACATGAAACAGCTTGGATATACCTAAATCGACGATTTCTTTTAGTTTGTAGATAAAAATTGGTAGATGGGTAGATAACATACTCGTAAATCTGTCACAAAAAATAAACCTTATATCTCGTTTGGTTTTTAAACGTCGCGCCACAAACGCACCCACACTACGTCAAATTATCAATATGTTCGCTTTGGGTTAAAATGAAACAGCTTGGATATACCTAAATCGACGATTTGTTATAGTAAATACATGAAAATCGGTAGATGGGTGGATAACACATTTATAAAATTGCTCCAAAAAAATAAACCTTATATCCCGTTTGGTTTTCAAACGCGCGCCACGAACACACCCACTCTACGTCATATTATAAGTATTTTCTCTTTGGGTTGAAATGAAACAGATTGGATATACCTAAATCGACGATTTGTTATAGTAAGTACATGAAAATTGGTAGATGGGTGGATAACACATTTATAAATTTGCTTCCAAAAAATAAACCTTATATCTTGTTTGGTTTTCAAACGCGCGCCATTCACGCACCCACACTATACGATCAAATTATCAATATGTTCGGTTTGGGTTGACATGAAACAGCTTGGATATATCTAAATCGACGATTTATTTTAGTAAGTACATGAAAATTGGTAGATAGGTGGATAACACATTTATAAATTTGGTCCCAAAAAAATAAACCTTATATCTCGTTTGGTTTTCAAACGCGCGCCATGAACGCAACCACACCACGTCAAATTATCAATATGTTCGCTTTCGGTTGACATGAAACAGCTTGGATATACCTAAATCGACGATTTCTTTTAGTTTGTAGATGAAAATTGGTAGATGAGTAGATAACCTACTCGTAAATCTGTCACAAAATGTAAACCTTACATCTCGTTTGGTTATTAAACGCGCGCCACAAACGCACCCACACTACGTCAAATTATCAATATGTTCGCTTTGGGTTATAATGAAACAGCTTGGATATACCTAAATCGACGATTTCTTATAGTTAGTAGATGAAAATTGGTAAATGGGTAGATTACATACTCGTAAATTTGATCACAAAATATAAACCTTATATCTCGTTTGGTTTTTAAACGCGCGCCACAAACGCACCTACACTACGTCAAATTATCAATATGTTCGCTTTGGATTGAAATGAAACAGCTTGGACATACCTAAATCGACGATTTGTTATAGTAAGTATATAAAAATCGGTAGATGGGTGGATAACACATTTATAAATTTGGTCCCAAAAAATAAACCTTATATCTCGTTTGGTTTTCCAAACGCGCGCCATGAACGCAACCACACCACGTCAAATTATCAATATGTTCGCTTTCGGTTGACATGAAACAGCTTGGATATACCTAAATCGACGAATTTCTTTTAGTTTGTAGATGAAAATTGGTAGATGAGTAGATAACGTACTCGTAAATCTGTCACAAAATGTAAACCTTACATCTCGTTTGGTTATTAAACGCGCGCCACAAACGCACCCACACTACGTCAAATTATCAATATGTTCGCTTTGGGTTATAATGAAACAGCTTGGATATACCTAAATCGACGATTTCTTATAGTTAGTAGATGAAAATTGGTAAATGGGTAGATTACATACTCGTAAATTTGATCACAAAATATAAACCTTATATCTCGTTTGGTTTTTAAACGCGCGCCACAAACGCACCCACACTACGTCAAATTATCAATATGTTCGCTTTGGGTTAAAATGAAACAGCTTGGATATACCTAAATCGACGATTTCTTATAGTTAGTAGATGAAAATTGGTAGATGGGTAGATTACATACTCGTAAATTTGCTCACAAAAATAATCCTTATATCTCGTTTGGTTTTTAAACGCGCGCCACAAACGCACCTACACTACGTCAAATTATCAATATGTTCGCTCTGGATTGAAATGAAACAGCTTGGACATACCTAAATCGACGATTTGTTATAGTAAGTACATAAAAATCAGTAGATGGGTGGATAACACATTTATAAATTTGGTCCCAAAAAATAAACCTTATATCTTGTTTGGTTTTCAAACGCGCGCCATGAACGCACCCACACCACGTCAAATTATCAATATGTTCGCTTTGGGTTGACATGAAACAGCTTGGATATACCTAAATCGACGATTTCTTATAGTTAGTAGATGAAAATTGGTAAATGGGTAGATTACATACTCGTAAATTTGCTCACAAAATATAAACCTTATATCTCGTTTGGTTTTTAAACGCGCGCCACAAACGCACCCACACTACGTCAAATTATCAATATGTTCGCTTTGGGTTAAAATGAAACAGCTTGGATAAACCTAAATCGACGATTTGTTATAGTAAATACATGAAAATCGGTAGATGGGTGGATAACACATTTGTAAAATTGCTCCCAAAAAATAAACCTTATATCCCGTTTGGTTTTCAAACGCGCGCCACGAACGCACCCACTCTACGTCATATTATCAATATTTTCTCTTTGGGTTGAAATGAAACAGATTGGATATACCTAAATCGACGATTTGTTATAGTAAGTACATGAAAATTAGTAGATGGGTGGATAACACATTTATAAATTTTCTTCCAAAAAATAAACCTTATATCTTGTTTGGTTTTCAAACGCACGCCATTCACGCACCCACACTATACGTCAAATTATCAATATGTTCGGTTTGGGTTGACATGAAACAGCTTGGATATATCTAAATCGACGATTTATTTTAGTAAGTACATGAAAATTGGTAGATGGGTAGATAACATACTTGTAAATTTGCTTCCAAAAAATAAACCTTATATCTCGTTTGGTTTTCAAACGCGCGCCATTCACGCAGCCACACTAAACGTCATATTATCAATATGTTCGCTTTGGGTTGAAATGAAACAGCTTGGATATACCTAAATCGACGATTTGTTATAGTAAGTACATGAAAATCGTTAGATGGGTGGATAACACATTTATAAATTTGGTCCCAAAAAATAAACCTTATATCTTGTTTGGTTTTCAAACTCGCGCCATGAACGCACCCACACCACGTCAAATTATCAATATGTTCGCTTTGGGTTGACATGAAACAGCTTGGATATACCTAAATCGACGATTTCTCATAGTAAGTAGATGAAAATTGGTAGATGGGTAGATAACATACTGGTTAATTTGCTTCCAAAAAATAAACCTTATATCTCGTTTGGTTTTCAAACGCGCGCCAATTCACCGCAGCCACACTAAACGTCATATTATCAATATGTTCGCTTTGGGTTGAAATGAAACAGCTTGGATATACCTAAATCGACGATTTGTTAAAGCAAGTACATGAAAATCCGTAGATGGGTGGATAACACATTTATAAATTTGGTCCCAAAAAATAAACCTTATAGCTTGTTTGGTTTTCAAACGCGCGCCATGAACGCACCCACACTATACGTCAAATTATCAATATGTTCGCTTTGGGTTGACATAAAACAGCTTGAATATACCTAAATCGACGATTTCTTATAGTAAGTAGATGAAAATTGGTAGATGGGTAGATAACATAATTGTAAATTTGCTCCCATAAAATAAACCTCATATCTCGTTTGGTTTTCAAACGCGCGCCATAAACGCACCCACACTAAACGTCATATTATCAATTATTTCGCTTTGGGATGAAATGAAACAGCTTGGATATACCTAAATCGACGATTTTTTTATAGTAAGTACATTGAAAATCGGTAGATGGGTGGATAACACATTTATAAATTTGGTCCCAAAAAATAAACCTTATATCTTGTTTGGTTTTCAAACGCACGCCATGAACGCACCCACACCACGTCAAATTATCAATATGTTCTCTTTGGGTTGACATGAAACAGCTTGGATATACCTAAATCGACGATTTCTTATAGTTAGTAGATGAAAATTGGTAGATGGGTAGATAACATACTCGTAAACTTGCTCACAAAATATACCTTATATCTCGTTTGGTTTTCAAACGCGCGCCACAAACGCACCTTCACTACGTCCAATGATCAATATGTTCTCTTTGGGTTGAAATGAAACAGCCTTGATATTCCTAAATCGACGATTTGTTATAGTAAGTACATGAAAATCGGTAGATGGATGGATAACACATTTATAAAATTGCTCCCAAAAAATAAACCTTATAGCTTGTTTTGTTTTCAAACTCGCGCCATTCACGCACCCACACTACGTCAAATTATCAGTATTTTCGCTTTGGGTTGAAATGAAACAACTTGGATATACCTAAATCGACGGTTTGTTGTGGTAAGTACATAAAAATTGGTAGATGGGTAGATAACATACCTTTAAATTTGTTCCCCCAAAAAAACTTATATCTTGTTTGGTTTTCAAACGCGCGCCACAAACGCACCCACACAAGGTCAAATTATCAAAATGTTCGCTATATCGATCTTATTTAATTCCATAATACTACAATATATGAAAACATTAATCCCTTGTTCAGATTAACATGCAATTCTCAATACAGGCATGAATATTAACTATTTTAGGACATTGATTCAACTGTCATTCAATCACAATCATTAAAAAGTGGACCTGTTAGATTTAATATAATATGTTAGAAAATATGATTATCGTTTATAGGAAAGAAAAATGACAATCGTTTTTAAAGGACAATTTTCAAACATATTACGGAAACACCTTAAGTCATTTTCTTATATATGTCATTGACGTGATATCAGCCCGCTTTCATATATAAATGTCGACAAATTTTCGCAGTATATTAATGAACTTAGGTGTGATGCTGCAATTAACACACATCAATTTTTTACAATATAATTAAATATATTCTTTATTGCGAACCAAGTTCTCATTTTCCGTTCTGAATTAACCATCATTGAGTAAAGTCGATGATCTTGCCACTTAGTTTAACTACGTATTGCAAAACTTGTTGTTTATTATGCATAAACACAATGATTGCAGAAAAAGTATGTTGTAGCAGAACAAACCAAATGACACACCACAAAGGCGAGTTTCGGAAAGCAAAAAATCTAAAAATCATTAACGTAATCACTTTTGGAGTAATTATCATCATCCATTTTATCTTTAGTCACGTAATTTTCGTTTTTTGTTATTTTTACGACAGTTTGTTCATGTATATCTACCTGAAAATCTCTCTAATGTTATTCTAAATTAAAATCATTATTTATGACGAGTTTTTTTAATGTTTATCGGTTACACGAATTTAAATCACTCTTTTAACCCCGTTTGTTTCTATTACCGCCCGTAAAAAGTACTAATCAGTGTATTATTTTTAATATTGTGGGTTCATACATTTATGTTTCATTTAAATGAATACAACAAATACATTATCTTAGTTTAAAAGGTCCAACTACATTTATTAACTGCACATGCAATCATCTTCACTCGAAATTGTTGATATTGTGTCAGCTTAACGAATTATGTAATCATAGAACTTAGGAAATAATAATCCTAAACTCATTTAAGAAACACAATTTTCGTTTCTAAGAAACGAAAATTTTACCCGAGAAACGAAAATTTTGTTTCCAGAAACGATAACGAAAAGTTGTTATGTTAGTATTATGACAGTAAAATGTGATATCGCATGCTTCGTGGTTTAAGAGTTTTAAATCTTTCTAAGAGGTGAATCGGTCAAAACATGGGCAAGTACAATTTGTCTTCAAAACTTTGAGGACAAATTAAGTAACCGCTTTCTGGTATAGAACATTTAGCTTATGTGCTACTCGATGACGCACGTGCTTAATAAACATATGATCACAAACTCAGCACCATATTTGTAATTTTGTGTAGCAAACAAAAAAAATCTTTCTGTTGTGGGGATTACACAAGTAATAATGTAACTCCATTATGAGTCATTATTCACACCACTATTGGCAGGTGATTGTACTGATAACTCGAGTTTAATTATGACATCATAATAACGCGCGACAAAGCTGATTTCTCGGGCCGCCAATGTTCTGCATGACGTCACTGTGACGTTTTACCAATTTTAACTAGGCTGGTTCATGTGAATAAAACAAATATTCCCCGGGTTAAGTATCGAAACCAACATGGGCCGGTCCATAACTACGAATCTGTCGCGCTAACCATTCGGCCAGACACCGTTATTGCATTAAAAGAAGTTATATGGTTATTTTACTGTTTGACCTCTAGTGCCACCTAACTTCTAAAAAAATTATCTAATACATTTTTTTTCAGAAACGAAACTTTCGTTTCTGCCTTTTCGCTTTGGAAAAATTTCGTTTCTCACCGTTACATAGGGCATTTGCATTTGACATCCTTATCCTTAAACGGTGTGAATTTTGCCTTTGTCTTTACAAATCTGATTTCTTGTTTTTAGTTTGTCCCAGAAAATACAAGTTACTTCATGACCTATAAAAGCAAAAAAATATGAGTTAGTTTACTATGTACGTTGCTAGCTGAAGGTTTCCTTTTAAATGAGGTTTAAATGTAATAACAAACTTAAAAGAAGGTAGTTAACGAAAATATGACCCCGACGTGATTTGAACACGCAACCTTCCGATCTGGAGTCGGACGCGCTACCGTTGCGCCACGGAGTCGATTTGAACATTTTTCCAAATTGTGTGGTTGTTGAAATGAACAATAAAATTTCGATTTCATTTTTTCTGATTATATCCTAAACGTAGTTTTGCCAGTACAGTTTGGTCAGAAGGTCTTCGAAAGTAGGCCTACGTTATTTAATAATTTCAACAAAGAGCAATAACGGTTTTATGCATTTGATGGGATCCCACCAAAATAACACCGAAACACAATTACATGCTTGTTAAACCCTCTTTAAGGTATTTTAATGCGTCTCCAATGCCTAACCTCTTAGTTTCGTCCGATTCCAGACTGGAACGTCGCGTGGTTGAATCACGTTGGGGTCAGGTTTGAGAATAAATTTACCTTGATAATGTATAAACTTCCTTTCTTGCTTCTTTCAGAGCAATTGCGTAATGACCTGTATCGGCGGTAACTCTTTACAATCAGCAGTTTTATTGTCAGTGTAATCCAGAAAATACAAGTTACTTCATGACCTGTAAAAACTAAAATTAAGAGTTAATTTACTATGAATACGTAGCTGGCCAATGGTTTCCTTTTTAAATAAAGAATAAATGTAAAACAACGTAAAAGTGTGAATGTAAAGAATATGACCCCGACGTGATTTGAACACGCAACCTTCCGATCTGGAGTCGGACGCGCTACCGTTGCGCCACGGAGTCGACAAATAAAATCATCAAAATGTTTCGGTTATTGAACTGAACCAGAAATTTTGATTTTACATTTTCTGAATAAATGCTTAACATAATTCTGTCATTACAATTTGACCAGGAAGACTTCGGAAGTACGATATTTTATAATTTCAACAAACATTTATAGGCAAGAAATTGCCCAAGTTGAATTATTGCTGTAAGGCAGCACCTTTAGCTCAGCAATATTAGTTGTTTTATCCTATTTAGTGATACATTACCGGGAAACTGAATAATTTACCAAGGTTTCCCCATTGTTTTACAACTATGTTGTTGTATTTTTTAACAAGCTAAATTGTTGTTTACTTTCAACAGTTAAATATATTTGAATATAATTCGATAGAAGCAAATAACAATTTTAACAAAAGCAGGAATTCAACTACGTGAAATACACTTTTTTCTTGGATTTGAAAGATAATATAAATCAATGAGTGTTTTACCTTAACACTCCAATTACACTCCTGGTGTCAATTTGATTTTTGTTTAATAAATAAAACATTTAGTGTTGTTAACGATAACTGCCCCGGTGGCCTAATGGATAAGGCATTGGCCTCCTAAGCCAAGGATTGTGGGTTCGAGTCCCACCCGGGGTGTTGTCTTTTGTCTAATTGATGAACGAGA
>AACT01031521.1:0-13670 GCA_000149265.1 Ciona savignyi | reverse complement strand
TCAAAATTAATGCGTTGCATTTGAGTTCTGTACCACCGTAATATGGTCATTGGATAGTATCTCTCTTTGAAGTTCATGGAAAAAAATGTACTAAGCAGCACGTGGAAGGTTTGTTACGACATAGACAGATCTTTGATTTTGCCAATCCTTGATCACGCACAACTAAAATCATGATCAGGCGCCCTGCACGTGATTACTAATTGTTTAAAATGGGAAAACATGTGATGTGCGAAATATAAATAGAACACATTTTTATAGTGTTTAACAACGAGCTCTCTGCCTAAAAAGTTCCAAAATTAACTTATGGAATAAATGGCCTCTTCTAAAAAACCCAAATTAGACGTAAGATCTTTCCAAGAATCCTGGACATTAGATTTTGGGTTTGTTTCTCTGGATGACTGAGCTGTATGTGCTCTTTGCTGTCAAAATGTCGTTTGCCGAACTTCAAGCCTAAAAAGACATTTCGAAACAAAGCACAAGAAATCTTTCAAGAACGACGCAGAGAAGAGAGAATCTCTCAAAAAAGCAGTATCACGCTACCAAAAGCAGAGCAGCATTTTCAAAAAAGCAATTCAAAGTTCGAATCGAAAAAACGGAAAGCAGCTACAAAATCGCGGAAGGCATTGTCAAACCTGGTAAGTACTTTACTGATGGAGTTTTTGTGAAGGAGGCGTTCCTAGGTTGTGCTGAAGTATTTTAGGTCTATTTAAATTCGGTAAAATTGTTTCAGTATGAACGTAGTGTCGGTATGGTAATCAGCACAAAAAAGAAAGAAAACCACGATGTTAAGGAAATATAAAACATAATAATTAATACTAGAAATGACGTCACAATAAAAGACATTTTAAAAAACATTAATTATGAGCCAAATTAGGATTTACGGATATTACACATACAACCTTTTGATTAAAAGGCGACGCACTGAACCGCTAGACCATACCGGCCGGAAAAAAACAACAGACTAACGTTCCTCTCTTTTATGCCAATCATGACGCCATGGTTCGCATAAGTAATCAAGAAAGTAAGAAAAACTTTTTCTTTTCTGAAGTACCGTAACCAAAGCCAGGAAGAATCAACATTATATATTTTAGAATTAGCAATTTGTCGTTTTCACTCTAATTCAATTGCCAACAAATCAACAATAAACCGAAGTTTTATTTTGCCAATCATTAATACAAGACTTAAAATTGACATGCATACTATCACCAATTATAGGGTATATTTTTTCTTTTCCTGTTAAAATCAGAATATATCTCTCGGGTGGCGCGGCATCTGCGCACCCGCTATCTTGACGCCTATGCCTGTGAGCAATAATAAGTGCATGTACGCAAGCGCAGACCATATGATTTTCATGAATAACATTGCAAAATTCCAAAACTTTCAATTTTGTTCTGACTTGGTGGCGCTTTGCACATATGTCAAGCGTATTGATCGCACCTAGAGCTGGGGCATAATTACGTAATTACCGGACGTCGGAATTACGTTACGTAAGTGAAATCAAAATTACGTAATTACGCATCTGTCCATAATTATTCCAACGGAAATTGACGATCGTTGTAAATATACTGTCTATGCAATTCCTTGTTTAAGTCTTAGCAAATTTTGTTCAGTTAGGGCTGTGCGAAGTTATTCAGTTAATAGGACGAACGAACCATTTAGTTTAAACTTTAAAGTCTCTAGGGTTAAGTTTAAAATTTCGATACCCTTTGTGTACCATCAAAATGTATCTAAAAACACGATGATTTTTTGTTGATTTTTTAAATAACGATGACTTTCATACCCTTAAAAAATTCGGAATTACGTAACCAAGCTGGCGTAATTCCGTAATAAAATTTTGATCAATTACGTCCAGCTCTAGTCGCACCTATACTTTTGTTAAATAATATTAGGAGAAAAGTTGCTACCTATCTGTAATTATATACGGGATGTCAAATACCGAGTTGGATAGGGCGACACGGAGCAGTGCCCGATCTTATTTAGTCTCAGAGTAATCCTTTTTGTTTACCGTTTTCTCTGTGTGCTTGGGGAATTTATTAAAAAACGTCAAACCTGTTCATGTGGAAGTGCAGAAACTAAGCCTTATCATTGAGCGCTGTACTCGCTTTCATCATACCTTAGCTTCTATTACACCACGGTTTGCCGAAATAATGATCAAATGTGAATAAGGTTGCAGTGTTTAGTTTGATTACTGGCTGTCAGTGGCTTAAGAATTTAGATTGTAATCGTCAGTAGCGTGCATCTGCACACTTTAAGTTAGTTCATTGGTAAAATTCAGAAATCACCGTGCTATTATGTATTTACATTAGTTTATCACATAATTATGGTTTATGGCAATTGCATCAACAAACCTGGCCCACCTCCATGTCTTAATGTTATAAACAACCAGAGAGTGTCATTATTATTAAAACTCCTGTTGGGTGTCCTCTATATATTTCTGCATGCAGAAACGACTGGGTTCCCTGGCTACCTCATCACCTTGGTATATCTTATATAAACTGTATAATGTTTGTTTTTAAAAGCAGAAACTAATGGGTTATTCTTTACTGATTTATATATCAAAAATAATGTATTATGGTGAGTCATATTTTTTTTTAAATGTTAACGGATTTCTTGTGGTATCTTGCAGTATATAGATTACGTCTCTTTGTTAGTTAATTTTATTCACCTTCTTTCCTTTCACTGTAAAGTTAGTAAAGCCTTTGGAATAACTAGAGAGTGTCAACCACGTGTTTAACCACCACTATCTGTATAACACATGTTGTATGCCATATATTTATGCTACATTGCTACAGGGTCCCTAACCACAATTTGTATTTTATACAGTGAATATGTAGTTTGTTTCTGCAAGCATAAACGCATCGGTCCCATAGTTATCAAGCCAAAATTCTTTTCCATGCGTAGGTAAAAAAAGAATAAAAGTCTTAAATTTACAAACATTTCACCACAAATGTTTTAAATTAAAGCTACTTTTCAAGCGTTGAAGTGAAATGAAGTCAAATTGCCAAAACAGATCGATTTAGTTTTTCATGGTTTCAAGGAATTCCCCTTTAGTAAATAAGTTTTTGTTTTTAAATATGTAGGTAATGTTATGTAACAATCCTTAAAGTTTTATTCTGTGTGTCGACTACTTGTTGGATATGTCAGTGCGATATGGCATGCCTGTCACGAATATAAATCAGGAATATATCTGTTCCTAAGTAAATGTTTACTTTCTCTTAATTGGCACAAAGTGTCTAAAGGTCTAAGATTTCACCAAATCTGATTAGAGCAGCCGTTCAAGCGCTATGCTCCAAAAAGCTTATTTAGCAGAAAAAGTGTCGTTTTGTTTTTTTAGGTCTCAGGGGAATTCCCCTTGATTCATCACCCAAAATTTTCGTTTTTCCATATCTAGACCATGTTGTCTTACAAATGTCAAATTTTCTTTGCGATTTCATTACCACTTTTGGTTGATACCGGGACGACATGGCATGCTTGTCACAATCATGATTTCAGAACAAGATTCCATTTTTAGGGCATTTTGCTAGATCATTGTTTTATTTCTTCTAAGTGTTAAATCAGTGACTAATGCACTTACATTTCACTAAATTTGATTAAAATTAGAGCTGCCGTTCAAACGCTACGCCCAAAAAAACAATTTTTTTAGAAAAAAATACCGTTTTGGTTTTTATCGTCCCAGGGGAATTCCCCTTTGTTTTATCTCCTAAAATTTTGGTTTCTGCTCATCTAGACCGTGTTGTCTAATGGAAAAGTCTTATTGCGATTCAATTTTTCCTTCTGGTAGATGTAGGGGCGACATGCCATGCCTGTCAAGCGTTTGACGAAAAAAAAGAAAAGAAAAAAAAAGAACAAAAAAAACGGACAAAAAAAATATGTGTCCCAATTATCAAATGGGACCCAAAATCAACGCCCAACATTCGCAAAACAGCTTCATGCTAATATTTTTGGGTCTCTCGGGAATTTCCCTGGCGTAATTTATCCAGGACTTGTCATTGTAGATCCAAACCATACAAGCTAACACCACCAACAATTTAACACGATTGGACATTTTCTTTCTCATTGTTAGAGCAATAATGTAACTATTCACTGGTTTCAGTGGAATCTATTGAATGGGGATTTCCAGGAAAAGGGTTAATTAAAGATTTGTGAATATTTACATTTCTTATTTACTTTAGTTGAGTCTGTCACCTAATTCATACGCGTAATAAGATTGTATTTATGACTGGTCATGCATATCCCATTATGGGGAATTTTCCGGGGTACACTGGGTAATTTTACTTTTAATTAGGTATTTTTTCATGTTGTACATTTTTTAAATTGAAGTAAACATTTCTTTATCATTCAGACATACAGTAATTGTCCTCTTTTTTACATTTTCCCCAAAGCAGGAATTCCCTTGGTTAAATAATTAAATGTTAAAGAAAACTGTGGACATGCCAGTTAGAATTCCCATAAATTTCAACCTGATTCGATAATGCGATAATGATAACCCAATGACTTGACGGCCTCAGGTGCCTGTCACCAGCGCTACCCAGAGTAAAAAGACGAGGAAAATTCAACATTTGGAATTTCATAATTAACCAATTGACCAAAAACATTCTTTAAAATTGAATATGAAAGAATTTTGTCTTAAAAACCACAAATGCTGCTGTTTTAAAAACTAAAATTTTCTCATTAACCACCTATCTCTCAAAACATTATTTTATTCACTGGATGTTAATCCTGTGAAATACTGCGTATCCACCTTGGTGTTATGATAACACTCACTTATCAATATGTAAGATATATATGCAATAAATATAAATTATTTTTAACTTAGGAAAACAGTTAGAATTATACACCGACATATTCTTTTAACAATACATGACATGCACAAACTAAAAATCTTCTCAATAATATTGTAAATATAGCAAGATAACCCTTCATATATTGCAAGGTATTAAGTTAAATTAATAACCCCAGTAGAACATACCAATGTATAATTGCATACTCTATTATAACGACTACTCAACAATCAATAACATTTATTATCTTCACATTCAGATGACTTTCCTAATCTACTTTATCATACATAAACTTCCCTAATTAATTCCCATATTACCCTTACACTGCTATAAATGCCCTTCCACACTTCACACTTAGCGAGCTTACTACGCTGATAAGTAAAATCGATGAAACCTACAATACAGACATTCCTTCTTAAATGTTCAGGAAATCTATTTTTATCATAGAAACCTTGTATTTTAATTTTTAAATCATATTTCAGCTGAATGTACTCTTTCAATAAAATTAGTCTGGGCCGAATTTATGAATAAAATGCATGGTGAACCTATTGAAGGCAAATTTTATAATTTCAACTTACCCTGGTGTTCGTTGACCCCGTTAAACCACGAAGAAAAGTTGCAGTTTCAGGCGTTGCAAAACCACCATCAGCTCTTCACCGTCAAGTTGTGAGGTGCTGAACAGGAGGTGAAAGCAAACGCAAGATCTTGTGCTTGGGTTGGGTGCGAAGGAACTTTCATTGTTATGTCAGTTGGTAGGCATTGTTCTACTTGTTTTATTATTTCTTTATCATCAAGCTCATGCATCCAGCCTGACACTTTACCAAGTAAAGTATTGAAGTTGTCTTTCTTCGGATCAATTTTTTGTCCTGAAATTATATCCAGAATCATTTTCTTTTTTTCTCTAAAATCTTTGATCTCTGAAGTTGGGAAGATGAGTTCCAGATCTGCTTCGGAATTCGAGTTACAAATGCCAAACAAGAATCTTGCCACAACTTCCCACTGGAACTGTTCAAATAAGAAGTTGTAACGTTGAAATTGTTCATATGGCATGAAGAGCATCAGTTGTGAACATGCAGTAGAGAAATTCCTGCCACATGAGGTGAGAAAAGTAACTTCGTTTATGTCCTTCTAATATTTTCATTCTCATGCCTGATGCTTTGTCAACATATGTGTGCATAAAGTTATTGGCCATTTCTTCTTCGATGTCTACTTCCAGAAAGTCATTTACATTAAAAACCAGTTTTTGTTCTTTGAATCCGTTGAAAGCAAGTTGACATAATTTTACTAGTTCCAAGGCGATTTCTTTTTCTTTCTTGTTTGATTTCAAATGCTCAGAAGTCATGTAGTGAGTTAGTGCGAAGATTAAGACTTGCGTCATTGAGTTTATCTCTTTTCCTGTAGATAAACAAACAAGAAGGCAAGCCATGATGAGAATGCAATTGACAGGAACATAACACAAAGCTGAAAGATTAGGTCGCTCCTTCAGAAATTTTTTGATTGCAGGATACCTTTCACCACAGATCTGTGATCCGAGTTCATCTATGGCATCTTGATCCAGACCCAGCACTTCAAGGACGAAAGTTGGTCGACAATCCTGGTGTATCTGATAGAACTGACCTGGTCTAGAAGTGACGAGTTTCACAGCATTGCGGCAAAAGAGTGGAGTTAAACAAATTTTTGATGATGTCCACCGGTTTAGACTTTCTATCTAAGGGACAGTTTTTAGGTATTCCAGAGAAATTGACTGCAGCTTCATCCAAACCGTCCATCACAATGACAACATTTGGATTATTATGCAACTCATTAATCAACTCTTTGTTTTCCTTGTCGCTATAAAACCAGTTGGTCAAGCTGTTGTCAGTTAGAAATTGAAAAGGTGTTACTTTTTCCTCAAAGTTAACATTTTTTATTGAGATGCTAAAATAAATATTCTGTGTCTGGTAGAATTATTTTATCCAGTAAAGATTTGGTGACCATCTTGCTGGTTGTAGTTTTACCTACGCCCGGCATACCAATCAGCCCTGTAGTGTTGCCATGTTGATTGATGTACTTTGCTTTAGCATCATCAGTTTTACACCTTAATGCAGCTTGTGTTGCAGTTTCTTTAGCTTTATCAAACAGTTGGTTGATTGCAATTCTTGATCCATCTGTGGTGGGAGGCGATGGAACGTGTCGACGCTTCATATGTTCCATCCAATAAATGTCGTCTCCATAAATAATATGGTGTTGAAGGACTTCAGTGATTTGAAGTTTCACTCTTGTAATTTCACGTTCAAGTTGAATTGGCAGGACGGTTTTGCCAACAATTTCATTTGCTCGTACGGTTAACTTATTTTTCAATTCTTTGGCTAAAGATGAAAATATGAAGGTAAAGATTTATATCTACTAAATTATATGTTCAAGCGATAATCTACTTATGGTAATGGAAAGTGTAAAGCCAGTTACTTTTTAAGATTATCTAACATATAGTAGATGCTCATTGTTAAATACGGGTTTCCTTAATACGAAGTAAACGAATTATTGTTTTCTGTGCAACGCTGTGACAGGCATGCTTTATTCACATATTTGCGGTTTGTTTATTCGTGTTTTCCTTTATTTCTCTAGTATTTTTTTTTTCTCAAACTGCACATTTCTCCCACAAAGCTTTGCTGTTTGATGGTTATTTGTATTCATTCTATAAGCAGTTAATAATAACTTCAGTGCCCATGACGTATTATGAAAAGGAAAGACTTTCTGCCCATTTTGAAATAATTGTTTAATATGGTGAATGTTTGCAGTGAATCAAAAATGGAATTTTTAAGTTTTCGATTCGGAACGTATTCATCATTATTTATATACTAAACGTAAATATGTTGCTTGTCTGGCAAAAACTTCCTTTGTTTTATGGTATGTAGTTGATATGCATTGCCAAATTTAATGGAATCGTGCAAGGGGGAATTCCCAACGTATCCGCGAATATATGTGTGACGGCCGTTGTGTAAGTTGTAGATATATAAAATAACCTATGTAAACAAAGGTTTTATCAAATCAACACAATTTAAGTGGAAAACACCCAAATAATCAAAAACACAACAGATATATATAAAAACTAATATTTACCTGAAAATCAACATAATTTTTTATATAGAACTTTAATAACCCCAAAAAAACAAGTGACACTTTAATTTTTTTAAGGAATATATTTGTTGTGGGTAAATCATAATAAAAATTAATAAAACATGTTTGTTAACAAGGCAAAACAATTTTGGAAAGAATTTCTTTCAAACAAAGTAGAACATTTTAACTTTTTATTTAATGTCCTAGTAAGAGTATAAACGACGTTAAACCACCACTCACCAAGTGTCTTAACATCAACAGGGGGGAGGTCCCTGATATTGTTTGATGACAAGGTCACCCTGCACATTATACTGTCTTGCGCCAATCGGTTGTCCCTGCTCATCTACGTTGGTGGAGTTGGATGTTGAAGGTTGGTTGCTCTGTGGAAGACTGAGGTTACTGATTGTTAGGGATATTAGCTTTATGTGCACAATTTTTATGTTTGCCTAAATCAGTGTAATTATAATCTTTTCTTTCATGTGGTTTAAACAGTTTGTTCACCAGTTAATATCAACAGTAATAGTAAAATATGTGTTTGTAATTTGATTTCTAATTAGTAATAAATACTAGAGAGTGTCAACCACATGTTTAACCAACACTATTTGTAAAACACATGTTTATGCCATATATTCATGCTACAGTGTCCCTAACCACAATTTGTATTTTATACACTGAATATGTACTTTGTTTCTGCAAGCATAAACGCATGGGTCCCATAGTTATCAGACCAAACTTCTTTTCCATGTGTAGTTGAGAAAAGAATAAACGTCTTAAATATACGAACATTTAACCACAACTGTTTTAAATTAAAGCTTCTTTTCAAGCGTGGTGGTAAAATAGAGCTAAATTTTCAAAATACCCCGATTTCATGGTTTTTGGGAATTCCCCTGGGTCTAGTAGATAAGTTTCTGTTTTACATATGTGGGTCAGGTTATGTAACAATTCTTTTTTTCAAGTGTTAAGCGGCTGAGCAGTACCTCAAATACTCCGGATCGCTTGGACCGCTTAGATCGCATGGAGCGCTTGAATCGCTTGGAGCGCTTGGATCGCTTACTATACTTCGTAATTACAAAACCCATGATATTAATGTTAGGGTTGGGGTTAAAGTTTGTTCTGGGGTTGAGATTAGTGTTTGGGACGGGGTTAGAATTACTTTCCATAGCAATCTAAGTGATCCAGGCGCTCCAAGCGATCCTGTAGTATTTAGAGACACCCGCGACTGAGAGGTTGTATACTAGTTTTCGCACTTACAAAACGTATTACTCGTTAGTATAGTGGTAAGTGTCGCCGCCTGTCACGCGGCAGACCGTGGTTCCATTCCCCGACGGGGAGTTTTATTTCGGCTTTTTCACTCTTTTGTTTCTTAGTTATATGCAAACTCATCATAACGCCGCTTTCAGCGTGTTTGAGCATTTTTGGAATTTGTCCAAGCATTGGCTAAAGTAATCGATCTCTTTGCAGTTTTTTTATTGTAAACACTACTTACTTAAAATGCATAAATGTTGTAATAAACATGGGGCTAGAGCAGGGGTCGGCAACCTTTTCATAGTCGCGGGCCAAAACTAAACTCAACATGATCTCGACGGGCCGTAATAATTTTCTCAACTCCATATCAACTTTTCTACTTTTTGATAACATTTCAAGATTACAAAATCAATTATAAAAATATTTGTTTACTACCTTAGTATTATCTATCGCAAACACATGAAATAGCAAAAAACGAATATATGTTGTGTCATAATGTTATGTCATAATATGTTTCATAACGTCATAATGTCATAATTTTACAATTGGATTGCTTCTGCTCTCACTAATGCGCATGCCAACAAACACACACACTTAATGCTTTCTCTCAAAGCATTTTCTTTGTCTGCACGCACACATTCTCAATAGACACGGTCAGGCGCATTTTTTATTATTGCCGCATAGATTGTTAAAATTCATCAAAATCTAAGATTGCAGATGACACAGTGGGCCGTATTCTATAATACTTCAGTAAGATGTCTCGGGCCGGATGATTTTGCTTGGCGGGCCGGATGCGGCCTGCGGGGCATAGGTTGCCGACCCCTGGGCTAGAGTTAGTGTTAGTCTTGCGGTTAAGTTTAGTGTTTAGGAATGGGTTTAAATTAGTGTCCGTAATTTTAGTGAGTAGTGTCCCCCCCTTCCCACTTTAGTACAGCTGATAAATAGCGCCATCCAGCAGAGAAAAATCAGACTACCGTTCTGTCTCTAGCCGCATGTGTCACAATCATAATTCAAGAACGTATTTTCGTTTTTAAGGGAATTACCCTAAGTAAATGTTTTCTTTATTTTAATAAATTGACTCAGAGTGTTCAATGGTCTAACATTTCACCAAATCTGATTAAACTTAGAGCAGCCTTTCAAGCGCTATGCCACAAAAAGATAATTTATTAGAAAAAACGTTTTGGTTTTTAACGTTTCAGGGGAATTCCCCTTGATTCATTACCCAAAATTATAGTTTCTGCATATCTAGACCATGTTCTCTTACAAATGTCAAATTTTTATTGCGATTCCATTATTTTTTTTGGTAGATGTCGGGGCGCCATGCCATGCATATGTTGCTATCATGATTTGAGGAAAAAATCTTATTTTTTAGGGTATTTCATTGGGTAATCTTTTTTATTTGTTTTAAGTGTTAAATCAGTGACTAATGCACTTACATGTCTCCAAATCTGATTAAAATTGGAGAATCTGTGAAATGGCATGCTTGTCACAATCCTGATTTGAGAACAACAACCTATTTTTGGGGGTATTTTCCGAAATATTTTTTTTATTTTCTTTAGGTGTTAAATAAGTGATTAATTACTTACATTCCACCAAATCTGATTAAAATTGGAGCAGCCGTTCAACCGCTATGCCCAAAAAAGGTAAAAATTTTGAAAAAATACCTTTTTGGTTTTTCACCCCCCAGGGGAATTTCCCATAGGTATATTAACCAAAATTTTGGTTTCATGCTCATCTAGACCATGTGATCTAACAAATGATAAAGTTTCATTGCGATTGATTCTATTATCCTTTCCTGGTAGATGTCGGAGGCCACAATCCATGCCCTGTCACAATCTTGATTAAGAAACATATCTTCATATTTAGGGTATTTCCCTAGGTTAATATTTTGTTTCTTCTAAGTGGTAACGCAGTGCTACTATTTTACCAAATCTGATCAAAATTGTAGCAGCCGTTCATGCGCTATGCCCAAAAAAGCTAAAATTTTTGAAAAAAATACCGTTTTAGTTTATCACCTCCCAGGGGAATTCCCCTAATTATATTACCCAAAATTTTGCTTTCTGCTCATCTAGACCATGTGATCTAACAAATGACAAAGTTTCATTGCGATTCCATTATCCCTTCTGGTAGATGTCGGAGCCACAAGCCTATGTCTGTCAAGCGCTTGACGAAAAAAAAAAGAAAAAAAAAACGGATAAAAACAATATGTGTCCCATTTTTTTCAAATGGGAACCCATAATAACTAATTAACTTTTTTATTGAACAAGGGGGTTGTTAAATGATTGACAATTTGTCTCCATATGATAAATATTAAAGGCATGCCATGTCGCCCCGACATGTCAAACAAGGAGTTGTAAAAATCGAATTACCACTTTAAAAATCGTAGGATAACATGACCTAAATATGTAAATACAGAAAAATATGCACTAAACCAAGGGGAATTCCTTAAAGCTGTGAAAAACTAATTCAGGCTGTTTTAGGAATTTATTTTCTTTTAACTATAGCGCTTGACATGGGTCTTTAATTTAAAACATATAGGGTGAAATGTTGGTAAAACTAACACGAATATTCTTTTTTAAAGGCATATGGAAAAGAAATTTACTTTGGTAACTATGGACCCACGGTTTTATGCTTTAAAACTTTATCAGTCGGTTAATTTATACGTCATTGCACTCATCACCAATTGAACCGCATGATTGGGTATGTGACGCATGCAATACGTGGCCATTCCTTTGCAGGGAACACAGTTCAAGTAAATACGTATATAATTCTGTAGTTAACGGAACCTGGCGTTGTATTGCAATTCGCAGTAATTTCTGTACTTCTGTAGTTCACGGAGGTATTTAAAGGCACGAATTTCAGGTAGATAAAGTGTTTTTTATGGTATAGGACAGGATATTCATGTTTATCCCCGTGAATGGGAAAACCAAGGGGGTTAACACACGGGCAATCGTCAGATCACCTAGCGCCCACCGTCGGGTAACCGGAGCTATTGTAGTGTGTTGTGTGTATGATAGACACGTTCCTTCAATTTGGTAGAACCCATTAATCCGCTGGGTTCAGGCAATGTCCGTATAAGGCCTTGCCCAAGGACACAACCGAATAGCTAGCGACCAGATTCGAACCTAAAACCTATCTGCCGAAAGTCGTCGCACTAAACCACTAGACTAACCGGGTGTATTGTAGTATTTCCCAATGCTAAATTTGCTTCATTGTTGTATAGTTACTGAAATACACAGCAGAACATCATGGCGCGTAAACCTTCGTCTGCCTGACAAAGATTAAAAAGACTACGCACACAGTGCTGTCGAAACAAGACTATATACTCGGTGTATATCATACACAAAATGTGAATAGGGGCCGGCACCCTGTGTGCATAAAAACATAACATACAATTGTGCTTTAAAAATGGTTGACACTTTTATTTTGCGAGGTTCTAAACTTAAGATTTCTTTTGTTACATTTTTCTGTGTGTACTGATTCGTCACATTTAAAAAAAGTCGTAGTAATCTTTCTTCTTGGTGAGAGTTATCATTGATTGTGTCATTAATCATGATGTGCTGAGCTGAACGCTTACGAAACACCCAGAAATTGTTTTGCTGTTTAGTGTTTTGCTGCTTGTTTTTCTGATATTGTGTTTATTTTCCGATAAATTATACGATCACCGAGTAATTTTTCTTTTTCGGAATGAGCGTTCACTGGCAAAGTTGCGCACTTTCACAGGGTAGATACGTAGAACAAGGGTTTGCCCAAGTTGAGTTCTACAGCATATAAAATTGAAATAAGAGATGTAGTTTTATATTTCTTGTGCTTTATCCCAATATCCACTTAATATAGTGTAATACTAAATTTCCACAAACATTTAACAAATTTCAATTGGTTTGGTTGCCTTCGAAATGTCCACAAATAAGAAGTTCGACATTCGGCTAGGTTAATAAAGACTTCCAAGGTAAGCGATTATGGACCGCAATACTGCAGTTGACCGGTTTCCCTTAGAAATTGAATATGACTTGTGGTTCTTTTTATTCGGTGCTTTGTTTATTTACTAACTCCCGAATGATGGCGCAATGGAGAGCATTTAACAAAGTTAAGTGGATACAATCGTGTGTTAGCGCGACCGATACATATACCGACTTCTATACAAAAACGGTCCTTGTGCCCTGCACCCCAATATGGGTTTAAAACTTGGCTCGGTAAGTGACGTCATGGAGGTCGTGGACGGCGTACGTTCTTACGCCTCTGATCAATCGCAATTCAACTGAAAAATCGGGCAACGCCCTAATTGCCTTAGTTTCAGGTATTTTAAGACCTTGTCAAGAGACAGATTTGGCAATTGTCTAATTAACTGCTTATCAAAGTTAATTAATTAAAAGCAAGTACTGGCCTACACACTGTGTCAGTATGGAAACTTATGTAGTATAAGAACCAAAGTCGACAAGCGTGTTGTCAACGGGGATTCAGCTGGCAATGCTTGGGAAAAAGACCGATACTAAGCTATATAAATGTAGCAGGATATAAATTATTTGTAAAGTTACATAGACAAAATAA
>AACT01031335.1:0-15453 GCA_000149265.1 Ciona savignyi | reverse complement strand
TATAATATTAAAAGTACATTCAGTGGACTGCTAATATTTTCAGAATGTACGAAGGGGAATAATATCTCTGTCTAAAGCGCTGGCTGTCGAGGATCATCACTCTCGACTTTGGACAGGGAGATGCGAATGTCTTCCGGCATCCGTTGCAAAAAATGTGTTCCGCTAACATACGGAATCCATGTACACCTAGTAACGATAACATCTCGTCTATAAGCGCAGAAGGCTTTTTGTCACCCAACTTAGGCAAATTAAATAGTATAGCAGCCCTTTCTTGGCGAGATAGGCTGATAGTATTGAAAAGACGTTGTTTAATTGCCACATACTTGTCATTATTCGGCGGGAGCTCCAACAGATCAATCAGTCGTGAAGCTGTATCTTGATCCAGAGAGAAAACAACGTAAAAGTACTTTGTTTGGTCTGACACAATGTTTCTCAAGACGAACTGAGCTTCGGTTTGCTGAAACCTCTTGGTTGTCTCGTATCACATGACGTCTATTGTATAAAATTTAAAATATACAAGTAGTTTTTGCGTAAACATGTGCAGAATTAAATTTACTCTAATAATGTATGAGAGGTATAGAGTCGACATATTGTATTAATTTTAAATTCATATGATGCATAATTTATTCTTCTTTTCAACAAAACTAAGATAGCGCCACTATTTCGTGTCGGCGTCTTCTTTACTAGGTACATCGTCGCACAATGCTTCACAAAATGGCCAGGATGAAATAGGTTCAAGGTGGTGTTGCGTAAATCGCTGTAAAACAAAAAGTACATTGAGTAGACGGCTAATATTTATCTGTATGTTTGTTGTTAAATTAAACTAAGTAGCTTTTTCGTAAAAGAATGTCGACTTTACCCAAGTATACGAGGGGTATACAGTCATTATAAGTCGAATTATTTAGAATTAACTAAACCCGCCTTGTTTTTAACGCGCAAATCCATTAAAAAAAGCAATCAAGGAATGGTTTGTACAAAAAAAAATTCTGTTTGATTTATATTATAAGAATGCTTTTATGCTGTTTAGAACCAACCACATTTAAACCAGATTTTAATAATATTTGCTATATTTTGCGTTGTTTATGTGTCTATTTAGGTGACTTTTTAGCTACATTTTGTGTCGCCTTTTTCTTTTTTGGCCTCTCTCGTTTTTAAAATTGTCGGCGTCTTCTTTACCTTGATTGATTGCTTCTAGTTTTTGTCGGACAAAACAAACTTGCTCTTTTAAAGCAAGTAGTTTTAGTATCGAATCTTTTCCGAAATGGATAGCTAGCTAAGGCGTACCAAATTTTATTATTTAGAATTCAAGAATTAAAACATTTTAAGCATAAAATAGATTGGGAAATCCTAGATTTTTCCAATACGTCAGTCACACCATAGCTCTTCAGTAGCTGTTAACCAAGTTTTATATGCATGCAGACTTACTATTTATTGAAAACACCGAAAATCTAAGGCATATATGAATGGAATGTCAGTCAGCATTCATTACAGGTAATTATTCTAAACCAAACAAACATTAGTAGTAAAAATCACCTTAACAGCTTTTGTCGACGTGTCCGGCATCCTGGGGTAACGGGAAATTAATGAATGCTCTTTCTATTTCTACGTGGTCATGGTCTTGGTTCGCCTAGTTGGAAGATACAAACCCCTGCATAAATGAATATATTTTAAATGAAAATGCTTCGTCAACAAAATTTATGTCACCGTCTGTTTAAAATAAAATGATATATATGCTAGTAGAGATCAGATACAGAGTATAAAAATCCATTTAATAATATGTTTGGACGAAAAATATTCATTCTTCCTTCGCTATGTAATTATTTTTTATTGTATGTTAGGAGCTCGGACATATTTTCTGATTGTAGGAACATCTATCTCTCAGCATAGAAATGTTCACAACCTTCAATTTTGTCAACAAACATCATCATCTTTCATTGCGCACTAGGGTGATATGTAAGTCAACAACTTGCACTAAAAAGAAACTATCACCAAAGAGAAAAAAATTCAACGAAATAAAAACCTCATTTGACTCACATACAAAATTAGTTAGTTGTTCGTACAACTATTATTATTGTTTCTGGAAAAAGGGCTGTTTCGAAATTATCACAGGGAACTGCAAGAGTGATGATGGCCAATGCCACCTAAAATTAAAACCTGATAACAATGGGATGTAATATCTATCGCCGGTCCAAGGAATATATGATTTGATACAAACAGCCAGCAGAACAGATACTCTGGTGCTTGTTTTGTAATCGAAAGAAACAAAATCTGGTTGCAGCTCTGGCGCTGAATTAAGAGTACTGTTGTTATTTGAAATAGTTAAAGCATTCTGGAATATATAGACCAAACAGAATTTGTTGAGCCTTTCTTATTTTGAAAACAGTCGTAGTGGGAGAGATTTATTTAATGCCTTTAAAATTCTAGAAGAGACCCGCCGCACCCAGCCAAGGATGATTGATTACAAAAAGGTGTGGGAGTTTTATCTTTCTAGGCAAAAAAATTAAGTTTTTACCCTTTTGTCTATGTGTATTTATTACATTCTGTGTTATATAATACTTCCTCTGCAATCTATTTGTTTTCTTAATACTCACGTTTAAAGGGAAGTTTTTAGAACATTTCTTCTCACAAGCCTAGGACTTAATAGGTTGGTTTTAATAGCTATTTTGTTTTGGTGACTTCAACGCCATGGATGGCTATTACCACAGATTTAGAAAGAAGGCCTACCTACTACTGTTAATGAATGATAAGCAGACCTTCTTTTACACCAGTAGTGACACTGCTATTACATTGAAAAACCTATAGTGTTTGGAAAGAAGTTACCGATTTGTATATGGTAATTGAATGAATGTTGTTATATCCTTTCTCGGAATTTACTGGCAACCAACCAATATATTTAAAGATCTTCGAATTCATTACTGAAAGGGACTTAGATGGATTGGGTCCGGGTTCCGCGCCGCAATTTGTTTTGTATTAAAAAAACATTAACGAAGAGTGAGTCTAAGTTTTATTATGTGAAATCAATCAATTGGAAGAGACATCGCTTGGGAAAAACCATGTCTGCTACAATTAAGAAAACTGCTTTTGAAATGAAAAAACACGTTCTTCTTCTTTGTGGAGAGTGACTGAGTGGTAAAATGATTGGAGATGCCAGTCAGTAGTGGGTCTCTTGTAATGCAAATAGAACAAAAAGTTTACAGTGCTGCCAGAACTCCCAAGCCTTGAGCTTCTAAATAAGATTTTCTTTCTTCTAAAGCTTTTTACTTAAAAAAAAAGCACGCTTCCCCCTTCGCACATAGTTGTTGCACGTATATAGATAGCATTGGTTGATTTTGTCGAATGCTTAGTGTCGTGACTAGATGACGAGCAGCGCCTCATCCAGAAAACAAAAGTTAATTTAGGCACAGTTAAAGTCATAGGCGGCGACTTGACGTCACAATTGGCGGTATGCCTTGAACTAACTTCTACTAGGTACTATGTTATATAATAAGTTTAAGTGTTCTTCAATATAACTACTTCCCCTGGGGAGAGAGAGTATTGCGTGGTCGTTAATACGCAGCGTCAACAATACGGACAGAATATAATACCAAATTTTTATATATGTCTGCCCTGTATACTGTCAGTTGTTTTAAAAGTGTATTGCGAAACAGTTTTTAGACGTACGGTAGCAAAGATTCATCATAGTGACAATGGCATTTGTTTCTTATTTGCGACCATATATGGTCATGCCGTTGTTGCTCTTTTCCTCGCTACAAGCCTACGCTGATTCATATATCAAAGGTTAGTAAATGTTCGTCAGTCTCTATCATTTTCCAGGCGGAAGTTTTGAAACATGGCCAAACGTTTTGGCGACGACTTAACGAAGTTTACGATGTAACAAAGATTATTAATGGCATTCATGCCCTCGTCGCTTTCGTTAAACACGTCCTGTAACACAAGGTTTGTACCCCATTTGCCTATCCTCGGATGTTTGCCGTACCATCGTACGCTTTAAGGCCCGATTTAATCACGCCGAACACTGTAAGACGCGATGACCTGGGTTGTTTGTTACCTTATTACGGACGAAGGAAAACATTTCAGCGGTAGACATGTAGATAAAACACAATACAAATTACAGCGACGATTAAATGTAGTAAAATTAAAACGCGCAGGGTACATTTTACGCAATTACAAAACAGACATTGCGTCGAACGGCGCCCATGTTTAAAGTGTGTGCGTGCCCAAAGAAGTTGAGGTGTGGCCAACCATCAAGTAACTCCACTGCCTTCAACATGTTTCTTCCGTTGTCTGTTACCGTTGCAGACACGCACGCTCTCGAGGGTAATAATACCATATTTGCTACCACAAATAAATTGACATATCTCCAGTTTGGCGTAATCCAATAGGCGTGCGGTCACTGACTGTTATATAGGCATCATTTCGAAGTTATGTCGGTTCTCACAACGTCAATGGCGTTTACATACATGCGTTGTATGTATCGCGGTGTTTGATATTTATTGTGCATTGGTACAACATTTATAAGCTGTTTAAAACTGTTGCCTGCCTGCCATCCGCTATGTCGATGTCACGCTTCTTCCACTACTAACTTTTTTAGCTCAGAGCTTGCACATACATACATACCTGGTCTGATAAACGGTCATATGAACTCCAATATCTGACATCTTATTGTTTGAACATAAATGTCGCAACTTACTATGTTATAATAACAATCATCATTGTTCTGTCTGTAATCAAACTTATGGCTGCCTCTTTTAGCAGCAGTTAACTGATTGATTTTGAAGATAATAATGTCAGAATAACCTCAGGTCGGCTTGACCACTTAAACCCTTTTCCATCCTGATGCATAGCAGACATTATACACATCCTTGTGGGTTCGTTTCCTTCAAATCGACTTGGGTATATTTTCTCCTCTTAAATTGCACTCGGTAACGTTTTCATTCTCATCGGGTGCAAAATAATCAGGTGGGTGGTGACACATTCCGTTTTGTGGAAACCTGATGGATCTGAAAGTAGAAATAAAAATGAGCTACTACAAATAATCAAAAAGGTAAAAGTGTATATATAGCCTAGATATGAAATATGTAACTTTAATAGGAGAATAAATAAAATACCTGGGAAGATATTTTAGAAATAAAAATCCTCCAGTTGGAAATGGCAACTTCCGTTCAGGTCGGCATTTATTTAACTTTTAATTTTAAGACTTATTTAACTTTTAATTTTAAGACCGAAAACCCGGCCTTTTATCGTGCAATGTTGCAAAGAAATTGAATTTTTACATCGTATTTGTTAAAGACGCGAATCGCAGCCACGATGAACTTTTGAATTGCGCTTCCGGGCCATCCGACCAAATATTTTTAAATTTTGTGTTGCAGGTGGCAGCTCCTCAAGCAAGCGTGCAATGTAAGAAGGTAGGTATACCACACGGTCTTTTCCGTGAGAGCTGCTGTTAAAAGTGAAATTTGTCTTTAAAGTAAACTTTTGAGTTTTTTACAGTCGCACGCTCCTGCTGATATATATTACTTGACACCTGTTGGCATCTTTTCACGTAGCAATATGAAAGTAATAAAATCCTGCTTTCCGCGCCTCCTGGACTTTTGAAGTCCCTCTCCTCGCTTCCATTAGAGACCTGTTACATTACACATCATTGCATTTCTCCTGCAGAAAAAGAAAAAATAAAACTCCAGCATTTTTATTGTAAATAGATATATATAGATGGCTTCTAGGGCTAATTTTAAATGTTTGTGGTATTTTATACCAGCAAACGTTGTGCGGCAACTTTGTTTTCAGAAGAACATTTTTCGGTCTTAACTCGGAAAATTTAGTTTTGCCTATTTTTATTGCTTCGTTTTATAACACGAAGAGGCGATTCCTTAAAAGCACTTAGTGCTTGCAGTTATTATTATCACGTCTTTGCGACCAGGAGCTTCGAGGCTAATGTCGTTAAAAAAAATAAAGTACTTCCTTTTTTCACCACACTAGACAAAAAGTGTGGCTGAAAGACACGGCTCGGTCGAATATCGCACCATACATTCAATTGGCTGGTCTCCAGCCGCCTAAACTGTACGTTTAAGCCATGTTATTTTGTATCTCGCATTTTACTAACACCTCGGCTGCAAGCCGGCTTACATAAAACAGCGTTGTCCACTGGCTACTTGTCGACTTTAGTATTATTGGCTAGAATTATTTCCATGGTGCTGAAAAGGTTTGAAAGCCTTTCTTTAGTTAGTCAACACAACTTTGAAACTAATTACATACATTCAAAATGTTGTAAAACATTCGAAATAAATTAAAGCCAATAAGAAGGACAAGTTTATGTATGGCGCAAAGATAGCACAACCAGTTTGCAATTAGCATTGGTTCACAAAAAATCAAGAGCAGCAAATAGCATTCCATTAATACAATGTCACAACAAGATTGTATTGTTCAAACTTCCCAAGTTTCACATATCTGAAATCAAATAGGACAGGTAGATTGATACGGTAATAAATCACACATATGCACACCACAACCAGTTCACATAATTAAAATAGAAATTGTTGTACTGTATATCGGTTTTGATTATTTACGGAAAGAAATGCCATTCATTATTACACAAAAAAATATATTTACAGATATAAAAGCAGTGTTTCATGAATCACAATTCTGATAAATCTCCATCCAATCAATCAATTAGAAAACCAACCTAATTTAAGGAAACAACATAGTTTTTTGGAACGCACAGGAGGGCAGAAAGAAATCTGTCAAGCACTAGTTCACACACTTCTATATTCCAAGTTAAATAATGATTTTTTTACGTGTTGACGACGAGGTCAAAACCAAGTCAACACATTCATTCCACAGTTAATCCTGGATAGGTCAGGCAGATTTTCAAATTCTTCAATAAATACACTGCAAGCAAATATAAAAAAATGTTTATACCGCACATGATTTATAATAGCTTTTTATTTCTGCTAGGAAAGCTAAAGGGGATAAATAATGTAATAGGTAAGGTCGTCAGTCAAATTGCCCACATCTGTTGATTTTTTGCGGTCGATTGGATCCAGCTAATCTTGTGCTCTCTAACACTATAACAGTGTTAAATCAGGTTCCACATTTTTTGGACGTGGTCTTTTCGTTTTTCTTCATCTGCGGCGCATTACATTTTCAACCGGACACTTTCGCGCATTCTAGAATAAATTTCTTGTGCAATGTTGTCGATAGACTTATTTAATGATGGGTAGGCTATAATAGTTGTGCAGGGTGGTAACCCATTATAAAAGTGCTAATATGGCACATCTTTATATATCTGCAAGTGATACATACTTTCAATACTGCTTTAAAACTTTCTGAAATGTTATTAGTTTTATCAATTTCATTTTAAACGCTGAATATTGTTCGGTTATAAATAAATTTACAAGCACGTTGTTTTATGTCCTCGTTGAGAAAAGAAAACAACACATTTATTAGTTTCTTCTCGTCGAGAAGAAACATCGCTGGTCCCATCAGTGGTTTAAGAAAGAAGTTACGATTGGAGTACGAGAAAGATATGTGTTACTTACAAAGAAGTTGAACATAATATAAGACAAGCTATTTGTGGAACCTTATAACCGCCTCATCCGCGGATACACGTTAAATTTGCATACTAAATTTCTAGCGACACCTCTAAAAATGGCGCTGGCGAACAAAAGCGTTGCTTTACTATTTTTAATAAATGCTTTTACGAACGGTACGTAAAAGATAGAACATATGAAAGAAACGAAAACGTACAACAATAACTAACATTGTAATGACTCAAGCCAATGTGGGTATATATACTATGAAGCATAAGCAACACACAAAAGAACAATATATTACTTTTTTGTACGCGGTGTGGGTGGAGTCGCGCTCGCTGTTTTTGCCTGCAGTACACAACCCGTTGAAGTAGTACATGTGCTTTTAATTTTTTAGCTTTTGAAGCTAAACTTTTTTTATTTAAATGACCGTTGTTTTTCGGTCTCCGTTTTTGTCTGCCACTTTTGAAAGTCTTTGTAACCATATGCAAGTTTAAACGACCCAAGTTGCAGTGTCTTCGTCCTATTTTAACTTTGAGAACGTGGTTCATAGTAGACTCCGTATTGTTATTTGTTCAGATCGTTTTAACAATGGCTTCATGTCCCACACATATTTTTAGAATGCGGAAGAAATTGACGAGAAATGCAATTTGGAAAACCTTTTAAAAAAGTCTTTAATAATCCAGGTAGGTTATTTTTGGACTGCACCATTTATTTATATGTTGCTTTTTTTCCATTATTGCTGATTCATTCTATCTAAACTTTGTCAAATGACGGGTGGATGATATTCTCTCGCTGGTACTTGCTGCACGGCACCTTTCAACAGAGTCTATCCGAATGTTCCATTTAACACAGAGAGTAAGTATGTTTGTTTTAAAGTCGGACTTGTTGTAAAGGAACAACAATGGCTCCCAATGGGGTTGGTTCCCTACGGTTTGTATATTGTCACTGTTAAGTGAACTTTTCCCAAATTAAACTTAGAAGTAGATATGACCCTCTGAACAAATTCATGTGTCGTTGATTTATCACCTCCAAACGTTCGTTGGGATAACATTAGTTAGTAACTCGTCATACAATCAATACTTTTGCTTCCTTACCCGCATGTAGTTGTTCTTTCTCCCATTTTTAACATTTGCGAAATTGATTGGTCGTATATAAATTCGTGAGTTACCGCGTGTACTGACTGCTATAGAACATGCTCTTTCACTTACCGTTGAAGAAATTTCATTGTAACAGTTCCATTTACAGGATACTCAATGTTTAAAACATAGTAACTGGCAAATAGTAGAGCGAGTGCATCCTCTGCTTAATTAATATCTTTGATAACAACTGCAATATAAAATCTGGAAGCAGGCAGAACTGAACAACCTCCTGTGATGAACAATCTTAATTCACCAGAATGGTATTTGTCTAGCCGTCTTGAGGTTAAAATTTAAAGTTAATAACTATTTTTGTCACTCACAAAAACTAGTTTTTTACTGAGAGCCAAAATGCATGGTGTTGCAGGAACATCATTTTTGTCACATTGCTCCTTGAAAAATAAAACATTTATTATTCAACCAAAACGGTGGGCACGAGGTAATCTGACTGACCATTGTCAAGTGCTATATAACGCTCCTGATTTTCCCATTAACAGGCATAAAATAATATCCTATACATCACATTGAAGAGAAACAATCAAAGGAATTGTGGGCTAGACTATTTAAAAAAATATCAAACTTAAATGTTAAGAACAAAAGTTACACACATATTATATTATGTTGTAAAAATCTGGCTGTTCTCTTTAAACACTTGGCATAAAAGGAGAAGCAAACCAAGAACTTCTGGTTGGTTATTTTTTGTAATATTCTTGGCCAAATTAATGTTCTTACTGATATCTAAAGCCTTGCCTAAAAATTACGACTTGTTTTCTAAACCATTATTGTAACTTAACACGCCATATCGCCCCAACAACTCGCGAAAGCGGGAATTTACGTTCAGTTTTACTACAGCACTTGACAAGAGGCTTAATAAATTTTAAAAAAAGTGGTAAAATGAGAGTAATAACACGCTTATTTTTTAACTACAAATGGAAAAATAATTTGGGTTTAATAACTATGACCCATGCGTTTATGCTTGCAAAAACAAAACTATGATGGCAGACGGGTTAAAACTTTCTGGAATGTTAGATAACATGGACTTGACCTGCACATATCTGACAAAAACATATATTGTGTAATAAACATTATTCATGTGCTTTTTACAAATATTTGGTGATAAAACACACGAAAACTGGGGTGGCGCCAAGACACGGCATTACTTTATTTAGCTACAACCAACTTTAAATTAGGCAAAAACTAGCGAACTTGGCACACTCGCTATGAATCGTTCCCTATTAGTAAATCACTATATATATTTATGTTACTACGGATTCGTCTTGTTTTTTTTAAATATTTAGAAGATTGCGTCGGCAACCGCAAGTCGCGGCGGCAAGATAAAACAAACACGTCGGCATTCGAATGCGTGGAAAGCCCCTTATATAGAATAACATTGACGTTGTTGTAATCGCTACGACGGGTGGATATAAAAAAAATAGTAATTTGCAAACTGCAGCTTTAAAGAAGTTAAATGGCGTACCCTTTTCATACAGCCTTGTCATTAATTTGTTTCTTGATAATTTTGCATATTTTTCCGTATTTATTTGAAAAGATTTAAAAAAACACAACGAAAAGCAAAACACGACACAACAACAAGAATGTAATAACGAAAAAATATTGATTATTATTCAATTCCAAAATGCGCGAAACAAATATTCATTAACCAGTTGTGCCAGGTTGTTGAGACGCTGCTGTGTTTGGTTTGAACGCAGATATGTTTTTTGTCTTCGTAAAACACTAAACGAGCGTTCCGCTTCACACGAAGATGTTGGCAGAACAATATAGGTGACTAGAGCTGTATAAAGACTGGGTGCCATGTCTTTGAACATTGGTGCTGTCTTAGCACATCGATTTTAAAATCTAGTCCTTCCCGTCGACAACGAGCAAACCACTGACAACGTTCGCGAGTGATGTCACCACACGCCCAATCCTTGAAATAAAAATCGCTTATTTTCTTTATTTCCTCTGTGGTCATGTCAGGGTCTTCGAGCAGTCTTCGAAGAAGGTCCGCGGTATTTATGGAGTTTGATTGATATCTTTTTAAAATGGAAGCCGAAGCAGATTGAAATATTTCATTATAAAGTCCGGTATAGAAATCCTGCGTGGTTTGTTCAGTGGGACAACCAGGACTGCTACGTTTTTTAAAGGATCTCGGCACTTAAGGAAGCTCGATTTGAAGTTTTATAGCGTCTTTTTTAACCTCCAGATACATTGCAACAGAATTTTCTACTGACGAACCATCTGCTGCCAAGATTGAAACTGCGCGTTGTACCTCCCCGGTTGTAATACTTCTTCCCTGACATAATACATGGATGGGGCTGATTGTACTGAATAGACGTTGCAGTACACGCCAAGAAAAATAAAGGGTAAACTTTTCAAGACACTCTAAGTGGGAAAATGCCGTTGACCTGGTTGAATTTGTGTAGGTTTCATCTTCGCTGGTCTCGTGTAAGAATGAGAGAATATTATTACTATAATTGACCAACGCTGCATTAATGCTGGCCAATCTCAATACCCACCGAGGACAGATCGGTCGAATTTTGGCGGAACTACCATCTGTGAGCTCGTTAAACGCAGTCCAGCGTTTTGGTGAATCTTTGATAAAATTTACCACCGAGCACAGTGTGCTCATGGCATTTCTTATCAAAACGTTTTTTTCGCAGGCATCTTGACACACTAGGTTTAATTGGTGGCCTGTACAATGTATAAACAAAGCTTTGGGATTTTCAGTTAAGATTCGATTCTGCAAACCTTGGATTTTTCCAGCCATGTTTGAACCACCGTCATAGCCTTGACCACGAATTTGCAAAAGTGGCAAGTTATACCTCATTAAAACATCTTTTGGTATTTTAAATAGAGTTTCACCATCACATTTGCTTGTCTCGTAAAAACCCAGGAACACCTTATTGCTTTGCATCGTTTTGTCGCAATAGCGCAAACAAATGCTTACCTGCTCGGATCTAGAGATGTCGGACGTCTCGTCAATTATTAGGGAATAAAGCACTCCAGACGTAAACGATTTTGATTCTTTATAAAGCAAATTGCGGATAAAAACTGTATGACCAAGCATATCGATCATTTCATTTTGTATAGACGGTGACATAAATTATGTAACAATTTCATTTGATATATACTTGTTTATGCAGGTGTTGTATCTCCCCACTAGGCGAACCAAAGACCATAAACCGCCCGTTTTCTTTTCGTCACCATGACCACGTAGAGCATTCCCCGTTACCCCATGATGCCGGACAGCGTCGACGATAGCTGTTAAAGCGATTCGTTGGTTTTGCTGCTTTTTCTCTAATGTTTTGTCCCAGAATTGTTTGGTTTGAAGATTCTTCTAATACAACCTATATAAGATTACAAAACAACTGTAAATTAAAAATAAAACGAGTAAATAAATAAAATATAACATTAGTTACCGCTGTGTTACTTTTTGTGGCGGTGAGAAAACGCAAATATTAGGTATAAACGTTAAACTGTGTACATAGTAGGGGCAGGAATGTTCGCCTTTTAAGGCTCGTTACTCCAACTATAATTAATTATTCGGAGTAGCTTAATGAAAAATACTGATACACAACACAAATTCGAAAAAAAGAATAATTACCTGTAATGCTGACATTGTATTCATATGTGCCTTAGATTTCCGATGTTTTTCAATGCACTGTCTTCCTTTTTTATACTCTAACCAACCTTTCACACTCAAGACCCAGGGACTAGAACTCAAACTCTCCATATCCTTTTTACTTACTCTCTTGTTTTTGATTGCCGCATGAACCATCTGGGTTCATCCTCATAAAACTAAATTCATCGAACCACTGACGCTGGGCTGACCTTCCTGATGAATCTTTAGCACCCCTACTTTTCTCTTAAGTTCTATAGGGGCAAGCGCATTTGGCCGCTCGTCGCTAAACCAAAACGTCACTTTAGGCTGTCCTTTCCAGTTTGTAAAGTCGGTGCTTGTCTGATTTCTGACTCCGATAACTTACAGCATAAAATCAGAATATAGACTTTAGACGCACGGCAAAACTTTTATTCTGTGAGAATGCAGCGCAAGTTACACGGTTATGGTGGCAATATCATGTACGGTATACACAACAATATATATATAGCAAGAAGGGAAGAACTTTGACGCCCATCTTCATTGCGATGAAGACTGATGTTTTAGTTACAAAGGGCGGTGTAGTTGTCGTAAATACGACGTAAATTACTCGTTAGATATACGTCGTTCACATACGGGTTCTACAAACAATATACGTGATTATTATACATAAAAATTATATTAGTTCCCGAAAGCATCGATTCACCACAAATCCTTGGGCATGTTTAAAGGTAGTGATAAACTACATGGCATTTCAATGTCTGCCGACGTGGACGTGGTACTGATGCCCGGTTCTTCCAGTTTACTATTACTGCTACTGGTGGGCATTGGGCACTTGGAGATTACATTCCATGCTAGGCTCATTTCTCGGCCTTTTCCTAGACGGCGCAAAGAACGATTCAATACTTGCTTGGCTCATGATTACTCAATTACTTTCTTACTGTATAGCGCTACGTTTTATTTATTGTACCACTAACCTTTTCATGAATCACGCAATAATCGATCGGTTGGTCCTTATTTAAAGCCCCAATTGTTGACGTAATAATTTTTATTATGAAACGTGTTATCAGTCATGCGTATAGCGCGTGGTCGGGTCCAAAGTTCATGGTTTGTATTGCAGTTAGCCATGGCTTAGTTTAAGATCGAAAAAAGATATCGCAGACAAATAAAACAGATAAGGATAGCGAATTTTTTTAAAATTAGCACTTTTTAGTTGTAACAATAAAAACACATTGTGTTACGTCTTCTGGCGGCGCCTACTAAACCAGACGTAGCACAATACAGGACGTCACAAAACGCGCAACTCCAGCTTTATCAAGACATTAATCCAAATCCAAACTTGTATTCCACTTCTATTACTAAAGTTTACGGTTTTTAAATATTTTACATAGTAGGCTACCTTATAAACTTCACTTCTATACACCATGACAAATTAATATAACTATGGAAAATACTGCAACCAGTCACTTCAAAAACTCCCAAGTCTTTCAAAGGCCCAAATCTTACACGAGGTATAAATATTTCGCACAACGATAACAATAGGCATTGTTACACGTCTAATGACCTCATTTATAATATTACTTCCCCAGTGTATACGTATGATGAAGTGATTTCAATGTAACACATTGAAAAAATTACGTAATGCGTGAAAAAACTGGGGTGGCAAGTATAGTATATTTTGTATGTTGCCACCCCGCATTTTTTTCTGGGGTGGCATGCCACCCCCCCGGGAATTCGACGCCAGTGGTTGACACTCTCCAGTTATATCTTCCATCTGATAGTAGGATTGGGATTGCAAACTTGTAAAACTATCATCATTTTCAGCTGTTTGACTTGAAATTGTGCAAGCCTAGTGTCTAAATAATGTTAGGACGGTGGTAAATAATCTAAAACTTTTTTGTATTAAGATGGAGAGTTCAAGCCAAATTGTGCGAAAAAGGTCCATGTATGCTACCACTAGACCTAATACCGAGCATAGCATAAGTCTGGAAAAACCAGCAACTTGCGGATGAATTTTGCAAGCGTGGTGTTAAGATTGGTTTGAAGTTTTAAGATTTATAACGATTTCAATTTAATGGGCAGTTTTATACAAGACAAAATATATATATATTTACTATAGGACGAAGCAACTATCTGTAAAAAAAAAAAAAAAAAGAATTTACAGTCCAATTTTTACACAACAATCCTAAAAATATTATCCAAGTCCTGGTGTTGGAGCAGTGTATTGAAGCAAGCGCCTTGGTTTATCTTTTTAAACCTCTATATAAAAATAGTCATGATCTTTAATGCTTTGTTTTTAAACAGGTGAATCACCAGTGTCAGCAACATAATTTTATGTGGTAAGCGAACAGAAAGTGACTGCAAGATTTGAAGATTTTTTCTAAGCATTAGTGTATACATTCTGCTTATTCTACGTGTTTAATATGGTATACACAGAGAAAATAGAAAACATGTTGGAATTTGTGCAAAGGTAATTTCATTTTACTTGTAATAGTGCATTTAATCCACTCCGTTTGCCATAGTGTATTGCGGTTTACTATTTGCACCATTTTTGAAACTATGTCCAATCCTTCAGCCTTAATACCACCCGATTATAATTTTTTTCACAGATACTTAGCAAAAATAGGAGAGTGTGGTTCAAAGACTAAAAAAGCAAAACGGCACAATATAAGCCATAAAGTTAGGCATATGTGCAATGCAATAAATCAGTGCATGGAAGATGGAACTGACTGCTGTTCCGGAATTTGTTAAAACTTATGTTCCTTGACTTTTTGATAAATTTGTTTTTTGCATTCTTCACAACTGTTCATTTCTGTTCGCATTGTTCCTTATTTTTATCTTCTATCATCTGATTTTAATAGTGTGGATTTTCTGGATACATTTTGGTGTTGTATACTTGTATTTGGTAATTTTTAAAACAAACTGCGCTAAATTAGTGTAATTATTATGGGTCCCATTTGGAAAAATGGGACACATATTGTTTTTGTCCTTTTTTTTTTTCGTCCGACATCTACCAGAAAAAATAATCGAATCGTAATGAAACTTAGTCATTCATTAGACAACATGATCTAGATATGCAGAAACCAAACTTTGGGGAAATAATAATTCAAGGGAGATTCCCCTGGGGAGGAGAGAGTTAAAAACCAAAACGGTATTTTTATATGAAAAATTTAACTTTTTGTGTCATAGA
>AACT01031282.1:0-17932 GCA_000149265.1 Ciona savignyi | reverse complement strand
ATAATACCCATTCATTATTACAATATTATTATAAATTATAATGTATAGTAATCTCTTACCGCCACACCTTGATCCACCCAATACTCTGTAAATTTGTTTTTCAGATAATCATGATCTTTAACAGCATCAGATAGGCTTGCTCTTGAATACAAATAGCGCATAGGCATATCTGTGTTACTTCCGCCGCAGAAGTTAAACACCAGGTTTCGAACGTGGTCCTCATACCCAGAAGCATTTCTGTACTGTGCTGGTCTGGGGTCATCCATCGAAGCACTTCTTTTTCCACCTAGTTGCTCAGCTTTTATTGGTGAACCTATAAAAAATAAAACAACTAACTATATTTTTTTTAGATGCACATAAATTAGTTTCTATACAATATGTTAAAAACTTTCATACATTTCATAAATGGGAATTTCAAATATTCATATGTATAATAACTATATGTATGTATAATAAGAAAACACTCATAAATACCATTGTAATCACTTAATGGTCTATGAAATGTCTGGAGATTGTCTGTACAACTCCTAAGCAATCGCAGCTCTCCAGTATCTTTAAAACACTGCAACATGAGTAACAAAGCAGCGATGTGTTTGCAAGTTCCATGTGGCCCTGTTCCCGATGCACATTCACAATCAGAGTTTATTATTCCTATGTCTGATACTTTCAGTTTGGTGTAGTAACATACCTGAAACACATTAACTATACGGTACTTTGTTGGTTTTTAGAATTTAAACTATATCACCATTGTATGTACAACAAGTCTACACTAACCCGTTTTTGCATCGATGCCCTGATCAAGGCCGAGAAGAAAACATGGCCATTTTCATGAGTTGTGTTGCTGCTGCATGTCTCTGTCATATTGCTTTCGAACATCAGTTTCCCCTTTGTGATAGCTTTTATGTCATTGGTACAAAGACGATCGCAGGCCAATCTATACCGAAAGTATCCATCCATATGTGCATCGGTAATTGTTGGTACTAACTGGCGATGCTCTGTTGTTAATTGTCTAAAACCTTCAAGTGGCCAATTCGGAAAAATAGCTTGGGGAATATCGACTGGCGTTGGACGAAAGTCATTATGCTTCTGATATGATTGAAGTCTGGGAAACAATGTTATACATTAAAACCCCCAAGCCCACTGTATACACTTCTCTGTCTGTTTCTGTATAAATCTACTCATCTATCACAAACTCTACCTTCATTTAGTCCAATTACCTTTCAATAAGCTCATGCTTTCTTCCTGAAATCTTTGCTCCCCTTTTTCTCAACTCTGCTTGTAACTGTCTCACATTCATTATAAAGAAAACTCAAGGCAATTATGTTGGAATTTAACCAAAGGTCTGCGGAATAATATATAATAACTATCTGCCCGTCGCTGTTCTGCTATCAATACAATCGCCACATACTGCAATCTGCACTAAACTAAGCTGGCCTATACTAAGTTTGTCAATAGATATATTCTAGTTTAAGGATATATTTCTTCTTATATACGGAACTTAATTCAGAACTGCGGTCTAAAAACATCTAATGTTATGTAACTATCATACCGGTAACACACAAATCCTACAAAACGTGTGGAGAATATCAGCTTTAGTTTTTGCCGCCAGACTTAGGACCCAAATTGCTCAATTGCGCCCCAAGTGGAGCTATCGACGGCGAACCCCATTCAGACTGTATTTCTTTGTTGCACTGTAGTACTCGAGTTTAAAATTATGTTTGCACCACTTAGGTCTTGTTTTTGTACATAGATAGCCGAAGGATTTACACTCAGAAGATTCATACTTTATATTTCGCATTGTTGTTAAACCCGCAATTTTGCGGCGATTGCTCCGGCATATGGGGTTTCTGTCGCTGACGTTTTCGGTGTATTTTATATATATTTAATTGGTATTTAACCGATGTATGGGAATGTTTAGTCGTAGGTTATTTGGGGTGCCTTTAAATACTACAGGATCGCTTGGATTGCAATAAAAAGAAATTCTAACCCTATCCCAAACACTAATCTCAACTCCAGAACTAACTTTAACCCCAACCCTAACATTAATATCATAATCTTTATTTTAGTGAAAGAAGTTTTCTCCAATAGGCTAAGGCTTTTGTAATTACAAAGTATAGTAAGTTATCCAAGCGATCCTGTAGTATTTAGAGGTACCGGGTTATTTGGGATGTTTGCCCCGGCCGACTTTTGGGTCAATTTTTCGGATGTACAGTGTCAGAGTTTAATTATTATATTGATAAACAAAGTACTAAGGTTTCAAGTGTTTTGCAGGGGAAAACTAAAAGGAGGGAAAGACAGAAACTGCACACTAAAGGAAAGTTTAGCATATTAGAGTTAGTTTTAAACATGAGGTTAGAGTTAGGGTTAGTTCAGGAGTTCAGATTAGTGTTTAGGAAAGGGTTAAAATTAATTTCCATAGTTTTGGGTTAGCAGTTTCCCTCTCTCCTTCCCGCTTTCCCTGCTTTTAGTGTTGCCCCATTTTGATTTTTTTTTTTTATGTCATAAACGTTTTCGGTAATTTTTATTATTTTTGATTTCTTTTGCATGGGAAAAACTAAAAGGAGGGAAAGAGGGAAGGCGGGAAGGAGGGAAACTGCTCAATAAGAATAAAGAATTTAGCGTTTAAGAATTACTTTTAAACATGGGGTTAGAGTTAGGGTTAGTTCTGGGTTTGATATTGGTGTTTAAAGCAGGGTTAAAATTGATTTCCATAGTTTTAATGAGCAGTTTCCCTCCCTTCCCGCTTTTCCCTCCTTTTAGTGTTGTCCCTTTTGCATGAGTGTATAATTAAAGTGATAAGCGGCACAAAGTATTTTTGTCACTAACATCAGTGGGACGTAGTATTTCGTCATAAACTTGAGCGGGACAGGTTATAACACGGGCGTCACAGGGCCCATATGGAAAGTATGTCACTTTTCGCCGAGGTCTTGAGTGTGCACGCACCAAATATTTAAGTGTGCAGTGTGTAAACGTCCAAGAGTGCACACTTCAAGTGTCACAATCTCCTTTTTATTACTGTTTTACTAAAATCTTAAACAAACATATTATTCTATCCTAAATCTATCATGTCCGTCAGCTAACATATCTATCTACATAACATAGGGTAGGCTTCATAACAAAAAATGTACTGACAGTAAATTACCCGAGGTAAGTTTACAGGTTTGTTGGAAATTATACGATGTTTATGTTTAAAACGTAAGGGTCGGGTCAACACATACGCTCACGAGCCGCCGCACCGTTGGTTTCTTTCTCATATAAGCTGGCTCCTGAGCGTACGCTCAGTATAAAGAAACAATCACCTGTCCGCCAGCTCGCGAGCGTGTGTGAAATTACCCAAAGTGTGCAAAGACAGGAAATAAAAGTTGAGTGTGCAGCTGCTGTAGTTTCCATACTGGTCACAGGGTATACCGTGAGCGGTACAACATATTTTTGTCACTACCATGAGCAGGACAGGTTATATCATGATATAATATAAGGATAAAACTTGTCCGCCAGTGGAAAATTAGGTGGGAGGGGGTGCCAAGCCCCCTTGCCATTAAACCTTATGTACATTTTCAACCCTGTTCTACCCATTATTGAAGTCACTAACAAAATTAAGTCACAAACAAAGGATTAACATGTAATTACGCATTACATTATACTAGTAGTTTGTTGCTTTTTTTCTGTTATATTAGCATAATGAAGGGTGGAATCGAAACTTAATTTTTACAGAAAAGGTAAAATTTAGTTTTCGAGGACGTTAAAGGTCGGTGTCTCGCGTCAAGTAGTATTCCTTTACTTGTGCTAAGGTTGAGGGTAAACATAACTTACTGCGAAGTAAGCTGTGTACATTATTTGCCATCAGCATTAGTTATATTAATCTATCGGACCTCATCTCTGGTCACTGGACATACTCGGATCGCAAGGATTGCAATAAAATCTGAAGAAATATCTTATGAGGCAACATATTACTGGTGCAAATGAATGCTTTACGTTTTCTCTAATTAAAATTTGCTATTTTGCAAAATGTATGTCATATTTGCACTACGGGAAGTTGGGTGAGGGAAAATCTAACATTTGGTGCAGTCTTCTTTGCAGAAATATGCCGATTTGACAGGAAAGGACGGGTATTTAACAAATTATCTCTAGACGACATTTGACACCCCTTGAAGCAGGCTCCTCTTTATGCCCTATTTCATATCACCAATTCCCAAATCAATATCAAAAGATTAAGATTTCCGCATATACGAATAATAGGGATTAAGGTTAAATGGTTACAGGTCTTGGGTCAGGGATAAAGGATATTAGCCCAAGAAGTTACAATTATATGGGAAAGTTAATTATTTCATAATAGCAGTATGTCTAATATAAATTGTGCAAATTTGGCTTAATAATGGCCATTTTATATGACCTTGCTTGCGTCAAAGGCAACTCTGTCGTGGCAAGTGGGCGTTTTAGTAGGAACATCTCAGTTTTAGTAGAACCCATTAATTCATTGGGTTCAGACTATGTGCGCTGTGCCCTTCCAATTCATGACCATCTACCCAACAGCTGGTTTCGACACCTTTGCCTGGGGGCAAAATGCTCCTATGTTGGTAGAATAGCCCGATATCGACTGCATAGGAATCTAGTGCCCTAAGCTGATGGCTTGCTAATTGCCAGTTAAGTAACAGTGCAAATTCAGGGCAAATTTTCTAAATGCCTATGTTCGAGGAACGGCCGATATATTTCGTGACTATTTTAGTGTGTCTATGACAACACTAAAGGGAGAAAAAGAAGAAATAATCCTTACCCCATAACTTATCGTCACCCTTATGCTAAGATTTTAAAAGTTTTTTTTACCAGGACATATGCATAGTAAACCTGTAGCCTATAGTAATTAAAAGATTTTTTGTAGGTTTATATTTCGATTAATTTTCTTAAAAAGCTATTGATCAATATTTTGCCCTCACGAACTACATTATTCTTAAGTATTAATTTATATGTTCTTGGTAAATCAATATGGAGCAAATTTGTGGCTACGGTAGCGAAGTATGAAAATCATGTATGGCCAGTGCACCCTCGAGATATCTAAATTAATGTTAGGGAACAGTGGAATAATAATAATTAGAATCATTTCTTTTTAAGCTGGTTCATTACTAAAAACTTAAAAAGTTTATTAATATTTTTTTTTGCATATTCTTTTGCAACCTTATTCTTCTACATAATAGTGATGAGATATTTATTTCATCTTGATTGATTAAAATGTTTTACCTTCATAGAAACTTATACATTCTATTTAACAATCATTTATGTTGTTGTTACTGCCGACATGTTGATCATGACGAGCCACCCTTCGAAACTACACATCAGTGAAGAACTGCTGTGTGAAAATGGAGTTACACTTGAACCTTTCCTTCACCAGGTTAGCCTTAGTTGGACTGTTGAAATCACCAGGTTAGGGTTAGTTGGACTGTTGAAAATCGCTCATCAACATCAGAAATTGGCTGTAATAGACCCTAATTATGCAATTTAATCTGATGTATGTTTCTTTTGTGATGTGCTATGTTTGACCATAAAAGTTTGTTTTTGTAATAGTAATCAACTAGTTTTCCTGCTGACTCAATTGTATTGATAGGTGGCAGGTCGTGCTACAATGATGTGTTTAAATGAGACAACAGTTTGTAAACCGCTAAACTACCGAGAACATTTTTTTTACAAGTCTTTGCCTCCTGATATTTTGCAATTTACCCCAAAGTTTAAAGGTTCGTACCATGTACATACAATCTTGTTTTCTTACTGTATGAAAATCATTAATAAGGTGCCAATCACATGTTTATCCACCGCAACTTGTATAACAGATTTTGTGTACACTATATATTTATATAAGCATAGTTACTAACTACAATTTTTTATATTTCATACACCCGAGTGTGTAATTTGTTCCTGCAAGCAGAAATGAATGGTTCCATTCTTAAACAAAGCAATCTTGTTATCCATGTTCTTTTGACAGTATATATATATATATTCATGTCTGACAGCACAGACATCATGCATTGCACATCAACTAATGGGTCCCTGAGTTACCAAACCTAACTTCGTTTTAATACTTAGTTAAAGTCTAATTTTGTCCGATTTGACAACATCATTATATTCTTAACTAAAATTTTCTGTCTAAAACTATGCCGATTAACAATTTTTAGTTTTTAGAATTTTGTTTCATTTTGAAGCGGCTGTAATCAATCCACCTCTCCGATATCAGCTAACAAACAAGATTTGGCGCTAAATATAACAAAATAAGGACATCTATTTTTTACCTTATTAATTAAAATTTCAACTTTTTATGTTTTTTTTTTATGATAATATAGAGTTTTAAATCTTTATTGGTAAATTGAAGGATTAATCTGTGAAACAATATCATCTAATTTTTTATGACTCCGGTCAATTTCCCTTGGCTTGGTCACCTTCAATTTTGGTTATATCAATATTAATTTATTTAACAAATAAATTTTGATCCAATTTCATGACTTCTTTTGGGATTGTCCTTTTTTCATGCCTGTCACAAACATGATTCGTGGACAAATCTTATTTTATGCTGGTATGTCTCACCGTACTTTTCAACTTTCTGATATTTAAAATAAAATTTGGTACCGGATTAACATTTAACCAAATATGATCGAACTTGAAGCGCTATGCTGAAAAGAAGCTAAACACCTAAAAAAGTCGATTCGGATACAATTCCTGATTAGCTCTTTTTTTGGTATTTATGCTACTTTGTACAACAACATGAATACTTTTTATGAATATCAAGGTTGAATTGGTACCGGTAACTTGGGAAATCATTCAATTCTGCTTGCCAAAAATATAGGCCTATACATTGTATACCAATCTTGATTAATAAAGCAGGGTTTTATTTATATTTATTTGTACAATTTGGTGTTCATAGCATAAATATATTAAAAATATTAAACTCCCAAGTGATTTCATGTCGTTTAGGTGTTGTTAATGTGACCATAGAAGAAACCAACGATGGATCAGTGGCATTGACAGCTTACCCTTATAAATCCGAAGAAAGTGATTATCATGTTAGTGAATCAGCAACACGTGACTCGGCAATGTCGGATAGCAGTGAAGAAGTGGGTGAATAATGCATAGTGTCACAAAGTATGTGGTGTAAAGGCGACTGTGTTACCTCTTGTTGTATGGATGGTTGAAAAATTAACATACTTCAGGGCCAAAAATCACATGATTGTTCGGGACGCACGCCGTACAAGGAAGAATTCACTCTTGCATATAATAAACTAATTTACGTTTACCGCGACCGTTTTCTATTTAAGTGGAGTATAACATTTTATTACACATGGCGCGTCCGAATACTGGACTCTATAATACTTGCAGCAGCATCTTAATGTAAGATTGTTATAATACCAGATTTAAACAGTTGTTACGTCATACAAACTACAGTTGCGAGCCATTTTTACTCGCCTTACTTACGTAAGCTTCCACACGCGAAAAATTCTTACTGTCTGAAATTTGTTGGATTTGTAGTCTTGGTAAACCGGATTTTTACAACGAGGTTGACTTCAAACAAACATTTGTAGCGACTTGTGGCAAAAAGGAATTAACCAGGTTTAATCCGGTACCAGATATTCCGTCCAGAATTCACGATTTAGCGTTATCTGACTGCACAGCGGACGTTATATCAGCAGAGGTTTTTAACAATACAATGTTTAATTACGCACCCACATGTCAATCAAATCTTTAAAAAACTTTGTCGCTTTGATCCCCGCTTCTTGATTTTGTTAAGTTGAGAATTCGGCAAATTGAATTAGATAAATATAGGAAGCACGTGCCTAAATGCATGTATTTTCTCATTCGGCAAACCAGATAGATGATGTGCAGTATTTTAACATTGACGTTGGATTCAGGATTTGTAGATTTTTTTGAAGCTATTGCGTGTTGTATTTTTATATAATAGAAATATATAGATTACTTTTTTTTTTAAATTGTTTAAATTTCACTAAGATTAAACAATGTATGTTAAGTGTCTTGTCGTGTATTGCAAAGTTGGCTTGTGATCAATGTACCCTCGCGCGTCCCAATTTAGAATAAACTTACGTCTATATTTTCACTTGGTAAAAAAACCTCACCGGCTCTATTTAGTGATTATGCAGTACTGGGATTCGATTTTGGTTTGTATTGTGCCCGAAAAGCAAGCGCTAAAATCTTGTTAAAATGACATTTGCAAAGTTTTCAGAATGCAATTAAAATTAGTCATCTGATTTTTTTTAAGTTTACACAGAGCAGTAAATAATCAATTTGATATAATGATATCGATTCATGGAGCGAATATAAACCTAAAGCTTATTTATTTTAAATATGCTGGGTGTAAAGATTCTATATTGGAAGAATTAACTTGGCGGTCTCTTTCTGATCGTATGGTTTGTCCGATGCTACCGATAAGGGCATAAAGTTGTAACCCAAAGTTTTCTTTTAACATTTATTTACGCCAATCTTGCTTAGGTTTTATTAAAGATTTGTATTTATTAATATGTTATTATACGTAGTTATGTTACTTATGTATATATTTTAAATATATCTTAAAAACATTTTTTTTTAAATATAAACATTTCATAAACAACTGAACCATGTATTTCAAATAAGTCACTGCACAGAAAAGTAAAATTATAGGAATTCCAAACCAATCGCTGATCATACGCTCAGCATCTGATGAAACTAAAACGCACACAGTAGCAGTGCTATGATGATATTACTATGTAATGCCCACCCCCAAAAATAAAATAGAAGTTTTAAATGAGTTTTCAAAAAAAGTCCATGAAATAATAAATTTTATACTGTTAGGATGATTCCACCAGTGCTCTATCAACAAAACAATCTCTCATCCATACTCACTGCAAAAGGTAAATCTAAAAGTCTTGGTTTTAATGTGCTATTTAGAATCAAATTAGTTTGCTTCAAAGGATTCGACTACGTAGGACAGGGAGCATGTATGTGGATGGTCATTATTCTGGTGAAGAAACAGACGAAGTTGGCTTATGTATCAACCCATGGATAGTTAAAGTTCATAAAGAGGGTTTATCGCGGCATCTACAAAGCAAGCATAAAGTTGTACAAAGTAGGTCCCAATACTTAATTGTTCTAGCTGCATTAATACTAGTTTGGAGAGATCATTATGGGTCCCATTTAAAAATTAAGACATTGTTTTTGTCCGTTTTCTTTTTTATTATTTTGTTTTTCGTCAAAAGCTTGATAGGTTAAAACTAGTCAGAATAAAACTTTTGAATTTGTTAGACAACATGGTCTAGATATGTAAAAAAAACATAATTTGGATGATAAGCCAAGGGGAATTCTCCTGGTTTATTAAAAACCAAACATTTTTCCAGAAATTTAGCTTCTTTGGATCATAGCGCTTGACCAGATGCTGATTTTGATTAAATATGTTGAAATGTTAGTGCCTTAGCTAATGTTGTACCAAATAGAATAAAAAGATAAAATTTACCTAGTGAAATACCTGTAACATTAAAATTTGATCATAAATTACGATTCTGACAAGTGACAAGCATGCCATGTTGCCTGGGGAGTGGTTGAATAGGATGTAAGAAAATCTAGATATGATAAAACAACAATTTTGGGTGATAAGCACAGAGGAATTCCTTGCAACCGTAAAAAAAATAAACCAAACTTATAGCTACTTTTTACAATATTGTTTGACCAGATGCTCCAATTCGATTACATTTAGTGGAATGTTAGAGTGTTAGTCATTACTGAACCAAATAAAATAAATAAAAAAACCACCCAAAGAAATAGCCTAAATATTAATATTTGTTCAAATGTATAATTGTGACCCAAAATCTTTAAAAAAGAGTAGTCTAATTAGATAAAAATATCATGAATTGTTAGAGAACAAGATCTAAGATTTTGTTAACAGTGTTTTATTACAATATTACAGAGTGCATACTACTAGAGAATGTTGCATCGAAATTCCATAAGCCATGTGTGCTTGATTTAAAGATGGGGACACGAATCCATGGAGATTTTGATGATGATGAGAAAAGACGGAGACATGAAAGGAAATGTGCAACGACCACAACTCAGTCACTTGGACTTCGTTTGTCAGGGATGCAGGTGCAAATAATTATCCATTTCATATTTATTATAAGGTTTGATAACTGACTTATGAAGGAAAAATTCTTTTCATTTACTTGACAATGCAATAACCGTCCCCTTCCCTTTTCTTTGAAAAATGAAATTAATCAACAATTTAGTTGCATCAACTTGAATCAATGTGTGCATTAACCTAAATCAAAGTATATAGCTGTTTTTTAAAACCAACAAATTGATTACGAGGCATTGTTGCTGATAATGCACATGTTGAATTGATTACAAAGTCACATTTTTTCAAGGCTATTTGTAAGTAAGAAGGAGTGTGTATCGCATAGTCACACTACCTACATACATAACACCATAGCTGCTGGTAATTTCGAGTAAATGATTATAATGCATTTTAATGCTTCTCATCTGGAAAATTTTGTGTCTTTAATAATTACTGGTAACAAAAAAAACAGTGTGTATTTACTTTTATAATGAAATTGTTTAATTGAGATTTTAGAGATATTTTGTATTATTAGTGTAAAGGGTTACAGTATTTTGTACTAATTTTTTCATTTATTTCTTCAGATATATGATTCAAGGACTGGTAGTTTCTTATGCAGAGACAAATACTTCGGCCGAAAGTTGGATAAATCTGGACTTCGTGCTCTATTGTGTCAATTTTTTCATGATGGGTGTGACCTACGTCATGAGCTGATTCAACCTATTTTGTGTCGACTTCATCTGATATTGGAACGACTAAGAAGGTTGAGATCTTATCGGTTCTATTCAAGCTCGCTTCTTATTATGTATGATGGTGAAATGATTAAACATACTGGAAAATTAGAGCAACATTCTTCCATTGAGTCATCAAAACTAGTAAAGAATGCAAAGTCTTTTCCTTCTTCCAAACAATTTGATAGTTGCACAAACCGACAATCAGAATTAAATAGTCGCAACAGTAATGTGCCGTTTGATATCCGGATGATTGATTTTGCAAAATCGACTCACCAAGAGATGGAGGGATCAGTAGTGCATGACGGACCAGACCATGGCTATATATTTGGATTGACAAATTTAATTACTTTGCTTGGAGATATTTCTGATAGCGATGATGCAAATTCCTGATTCAAACAAGCAAAATGTGATACTTCACCAAAACTAGTAATTTTTCTCCCCATATCTGATATGTTTGTACGCAATCCAGCCCCACTATGTTGAGATTAATAATTTAAAGATACTATTCTGGGATCTCGAATTAGGCATTCATTACTTAAACTTAATAGTAAAGTGTCTCTTGTCTCTATAATATAAATGTGGTAATTTAGTAACCAGCAACGTTTGAAAATAGTTATTAGGACCACGCTGTGTTTAAAACATCCTTCTGTATTTTCCAATAAATTTATTTTGTGGTTGTATTATTTTGAGTGTACGCAATACGTGGTTGGTGCTTACTGTTCATACCTCACTGGACTATACTTGGGCGGCTGGTAAAACCGCACGGAAAATTGAAATCGCCCCAACCTCCACCTGCACTGCATAGACGAATGGCCGAAGAAATACGAACGGAGGTCTTCATTATACCAATATACCACCCAATAAAAGTTTTTCTACAGAATATTTGTAATTAAACAAGATCCATTTTTCGACGAGCAAGTTGGACAAACGAGAGATGCTGATCGGACAAAAATATTGACCACAAACACGGACGAACTAAACAAGCCAATCCCATAGATGGAGGGATACGAAATATATGCGAGTTACAGTGAACCATGTGTAAACAGGGAAAGGTGGCGAGGCAAAAGTTTGCAAATCGGCCGAAATGCTCGCCAATAGTCGTCGGCGTCAGTACACCGCAGGTAAAAAAATAATGCGGATCCTGAAAGGTTAACTGCTTTAATAACCATACAGCGCCACTATGATGTCACGAAATCGCCAAAAAAAACAATTGATACATAGACCCCAACACGACCAACCGAAAACAAAATAAATAAATAGGAATTAGGTATGGAAATCTCACCGGATTCTCTAGAAGGGATAAATGGTATGAAAAGAGTAAGAAAGTACGTCACCAAATCAGAACTTCGTCGCGTGCCCGTTGGTCTAGCGGTTTAAAGTGCGTACGCCTTTCAATCAAAAAGGTTGCAGGTGCGAAACTGGTCGCTAGCTAGTCGGTTGTGTCCTTGGGCAAGGCACTTTACGGACATTGCCTGATCCCAGCGGATTAATGGGTTCTACCAAATTGAAGGAACGTGTCTATCATATACAACACACTGCAATAGCTCCGGTAACCCGACGATGGACGCGAGGTGATCTGACGATTGCCCGTGTGATAACCCCCTAGGTTTTCCCATTCACGGGGATAAACATGAATATCCTATCCTATCCAGTAAGTTTAATAAAGGTTTTAACCTCATTGGATAACCGGTTATACGGTTAAAACGTTAGTGAAAACTTAATTTTGGTTAGGTAGCTCTGACGAGAGCATTTCATATACCAAACAATTTAAAATCGGCATATTTTGTAAGCCTCATTTCGTCAGAAAAAGCGAAACTGAACAAAATTTTCTCAAAGACCTTTTCGGCATTTCTGCTTGCTGGCACAAACTACAGACACCGTGTATAAAATAGATCAATTGGGGACCCTGTTCGCACAAACATATAGCGTTACCATTATCTTATTTAACTAGGGACTTTGTTTTCGTTTTCACATCTTAACCAATGTAACACTGAACTCGTTGCCGAATTCCAGTCCTGGGATTGTGTTATGGGCTAGGATAGGATATTCATGTTTATCCCCGTGAATGGGAAAACCAAGGGGGGTAACACATGGGCAATCGTCACCTCGGGTTAGTGCGTTTTGTATGATTCACACGTTCCTTCAATATAGTAGAACTAATTAATCCGCTGGGTCCAGGCAATTTCCGTAAAGTGCCTAGCCCAAGGACACAACCGACTAGCTAGCGACCAGTTTTGCACCTGCAACCTTTCGATTAAAAGGCAACGCACTTAACCACCAAGCTAACCGGCCAAGTAATTCGATTCTTTTTTGTAAAGTCTGCATCTACCAACCTATTAACGTGTCGTCTGGTTTAAAATAAAGCAAAGTGTTTTAAACCAAAGCATGGTTTTTAAATTAACGCATGGGTTTTATGAAAAGTGCACATTTGTTGGATAACCAAGTTGAACCACAAGGTACTTTTTTCGGCTCATAGTGTTTTGGGCAAAGCCACTTGGTAGACATTACCAGAACTTAGTGCATAAATTGGTTAAATAAAACCCTAGTATGCTTACACCCTCAACCATATACAATAAGGTGTCATTTCTATCCTGGGCGGGTGGCAAAATCACGATGGTTGCCGTCTGAAAATGTGTACAGACTAATGCAGTTGCCAGAGCAATGGCAGTGAGGTGTACAGATGTGGCTAGTGTGTTACCTTAACCCATTATTCTATTAGATTTAGGCGATGTCTGGTAACTTGCTTGCGCAATAACATGTAGATAAAATGGGAGTATGCTATTCTACTTCTAAACCACTACCACATAATTGAAACATAAGCAATCACCATTTACACCACGCTTTTGGACATAAAATGTAGTTTAAAAGTGCATATTGTAAGGTATACATTACACAAACTTGATACAAATATAAATGAAATGTGCTGGTTTGCACTGAACATAGTTTATACAAATTGCCGACTCATTCCTTCAAGCACTCCTGGTGCGAAGCTACCTGTTCAGGTCGTGGAGTGTAATTGGAGCGAAACGGTAAGCAGGTACCCAACATCCCACTGCGATGCATTAAACCTTGCCTTCAGTCTTTTTTTCACCTGTTGCTCTTAAAGCCTTTTCCATTTCCAGCACCTTTAGGATGTCGTTTAACATCTATTTTCCCATTTTGATGATTTTTAGATTTTGAAAAACGACGCAAGTGTTCTTGCCGACTAGATGTTCTGAAAACATTGGTTTTTAAATTTTGAAAATGTATAATTTAAAATACACCTGATGGCAAATTAATCCTTGCCTTCCTGCGACTGTGGGGCATTTAAAATTAATAAAAAATATCAATTGATTTTTTTTCAAATTTTTAAATTAAATTTATAAAAACGCCATATCTAATAAAAGATGGTCAAATTAACACTAAACTTGAGAAGTATAATCGATTAAAAAACTTAATATTAAGTAAAGTGTAAAAAATGGCCATATACAAATTAAATCATTCAAACTCTACCAAATCAATGTTATTATACGTTTACAATGTAAACTTTACATGCAGAAAAATTGAGAAGGGAAGGTTATGAATACCTAGTGTCTGAGATTGCGCTAGCAGATTTAGTACAATTTTCATTGCTTGCTTTATTTCTTTCATTTCCCATGATTCTTTGACGAGCTTCAGCATAAGCTGCTTCACGTTGTGCCAATGTTTTAACTGGTTGCTGCATCAGCAATCTTCGTTGGTCATCTTCATATTTTTGCTGCTCACTGGACTTACCTGGTCGTTTTAATATCTTCAACTGAGGAGTGTATGCAGTTCTATCAATAAAATAAATTTATTATAACTTAGAATTATCTGTCTATAATTATACATTTATATATATATACCAGTAAAATTTAAATAATTCCTAACAAAAGTTAAAACACACTGTTTATTAATAAAACTTGTAAGAATTTTTAAACTTTCATGCATCTTTAATTAAACTTAACTATGGTATATAAGATTATTTTGCAAATCAATTATAAATATATATATATTTATTTGGATAAAATAATATAATAAGTACTGGTAATAAAATTCTGCCACAAACAAATGGTGCTTCTATTTCATAAACTACATTTCTTAACAATATTAATCATACATGTGTGCTTGGAAAGAAAGTGAAAAAAGTATAAAATAAAACCGAAAAATACTAATCGAATTAACATATCCCAGTTTACTTCGAAAACCCCTTATGATATAAAAATATTCGATTATAATACACTATTACGACGTGTATCAAACAGCTGGTCAATTTAAACTAGTATAAATAAATTTAGAATTATATTACTAACATATATGCAGACAAACTGGAAGAAAATATCTGTTAAAATCAAACTTTTATACATGTTATAATACTTAGCTATTGTGTAATTAACTATGTAGTGGTAATGTTATCGAGTTAAAGAATTTAGAGATTTGAGAATTTTTTGTTTTTATGTTGTTTTTTGCCCTTTATTCAGAACAGAATATGAAGTTTGGATTGGTAACTGAGGAACCCATTAGTTCCTGCTTTTAGAAAAAAAATAATACTATTTGTATAACATATAACATAAGTGATTAGTTAACCAGGAAACATTATACTTTATTACACTGGTTATGAGAAATTTGTGCATACCCCCAGTCGAAGTAAGTTTTAAAAATGGTGGTGGTTAAGAATTGGTTGACACTCGCTAGTTAATGCTTTTGGGTACCTTTAATGGCTCAAAAATCGATTTTAGAGGAAGAGACCTGTGAAGTGCAGATTACACTAAAAGCTTTAGACAACAGATATTAGAAGCTGTCCTAACTTCGGTGGGCTAAAATAATTAATAAAACAAACATTTTTCCTCTTATCCACGATTCCCTCCTTTTTCCTCACTTTTTGCTCCGTTCAATTTTAAGCTTTCCCCTGGTTATTCCTTCCCTGTTTACTTAATTCCTGCTTAACTAATTCGGCTATTATAGAGCTTGATAAGAAATCATTGGGCAACCATTCTGATCACCACACTGCACTACAGGTAGCCTATTGCATCATAATTAATAGGTGCGGTGACAACATTTAAAAAAAAATATGGTTTCTCAGTACCTGTCTATGATCCTAAAACTTCTTCAAGGAATCACACTTTACAGAAAACGCCTTGTAACTAAAAACGTTAAATTATATTAGCAGAATACGAATTATTTTATGTGTCCACAGATGGTAACTCTTTGCCTTTCATATAAGACTTGCAGGTTTAAAACTGGTTGCTAGTTAGGCGAGTTTGTCCTTGGGCAAGTCACTTATCGGATAATACCTGAACCCAGTGGATTAATAAGTTTAACAAAAATTAAAGAAACATGTCAATCATATACAGCACACAGTAATAGCTCTGGTGATCAGACGAGGTGCACTTACCCGTATAAGAATGCTCCCTTGCGTATTTGTAAGGAATTCTAATAATTGTTGTGTAATAAACCCCGTTGTTTTTAAGTTTGGACAGATACTAAGGCAACCTTTAAGATGTCTTGTTTATATAAGATGGTCTTGGAAAATCTCTTTGAATGTGAAACAAGACGCTCTGCAGCGACAATTATGTCATAAAATTTAGCTTTGTTTTCTTATAGGCAAAGAGAATGAAATTTGCTGAGCATAATAGGCCACCTCTAAAACATTTTGCCAACATATGTAAAAATAGGCATTCGTAATTTGTCAAAGCCGTTAAGAAGGGATCTAAAAAATTAGAACTCTCAATGTTCTTCCAGAAAAAGGGACCAGATTAAAAATTGCAACAACCATACAAAATGTAATCAAAGACACAGCACTTGTAATAAAAATAAACATTAATGGGTCAGATCATAGGCGTCGGAAATTGCAGAAAAACATGAACAAGTGCTTTTTTTAGCTAGGCCTATATATTCGCAGCATCCATTGTGCAAACATCAATAAGGCATGGAAAACCATGATGCATTCCTATTTGTATAGTGTATATATATATCGCAGAAACTTTAAATATAAAAAGTGAGTATTACAAATATAGTGTTGTTAAAATCTCTAGTGTACATTTAACCGAGCGCGATTTTATTGCGCAACGCGGCAAACAATCAGAGAAAAGCACCTTTTTAAGTGTATGGGACAAGTGATAGATAATAATACTGTTGTTATACAATAATGCAAGTTGTTTTTTCAAGCTCCTTGGTTTAAAAAATGATCGGACGTTGGACTTTCGAACGATAGATGCACTTTATTATGGTATTTTGTGCCCTAGTTTTTTAGAGTTCTTTTTAAAAAACAATATTTGAACATTATAGTCACAGATCAGTGCTGTACTCCTCTACAATAAGGTTGTGTATATATGTATACAGGGCCGACCCTATCCTGAAAAATTGCCTGGTGTTAGTTTCTAACTGTCCGGATTGAAGCCAAATGTCTAAATTAAACAAAAATTTAGTCTTTCCAAAGTAAAACTTTCGGCTTTATTACTTGAGTGGAATAATTAGTGAAACAAATATTATTTTATTTTCCCAAGGTTGTATTTGCGAGTCTAGGATAACTTATTGCGTTATTTCATATTAACACTTTAATCCCTGCAATTATAGGCTTAACTAAAAATTATTATTTTAAAATTAATTTAGTCAAAAGGGGCATAGATTCAACAAGGTATTAGCCTTGACTGTAATCTAAAAATCATTTTTTACTAAATATTGTAAACAATAATAAATAATTGGATTTTTAAACAGAGTAATTTTAATTGTGTAAAACTCATAAACCTTTGAGTTTAGAAACTATTTCCCCTTTTTATATACAAACTTTACAAAATTTAAACTCAAAAACTACTGATTTCTTTTAATAAAATATTCTAAACTTAACTAGCTGGCATCATTTTCTGTAAAATCCCCCTCTCCCCTACCTAGTCCATCATATAAGCATTTTAATAGGTTTAAACTGACATTCAAAAAAATCCACCTTTAAGTTAAGTTTGTACAGTTACTAAGGCAATTTTTGTTTTTCACTTCATCCTAAATGTTTAAGTGGTCAAGTTAATTTGTTTCATTATATATTTATTTAGTCAGAAGAATAATGTGCATGCACAGTAGAAGAATATGCATATTTTGTGTTTACATGTATTAGTTATTTTTAAGGTACTATGAT
>AACT01031083.1:0-18560 GCA_000149265.1 Ciona savignyi | reverse complement strand
CCAAACTATAGGAAGCGTTAAACTAATTACTCTCCCTATCTCCCCAATGCAATCTGACCTCACATAAACAGCTGTCACTCAAAATCCTGACATAGGAAGTCTTAGATTTTTTCTCAATTTCAAATTGAAGCTTGGATTTTGAGCCCAGTGTATATCTTACCTGCTTCTCCCTTTCACACCCCTTCAAGTTCAAACTTGGACTTTATTTACGCCCATACCTCTTCGTACATCGGCAACTTTTTTTCAACAAAACAGCTAGCAGGTGTACAACCAACACCTTTATTTTACAAAGCACTGCTCCATGATTACAAAACTTTACAGCTAAACGAGAACACCGGCGCGCAGCCTAGCACATGCTGCTTTCAAATTAAAATATGGGGAATCACCACCATTGTTACTCAGCAAAACACTCTGTAAGATATATCGACCCATTATTGTTTTATTGATGTCTATGATAAATCTTAAATTGCATTACAGCCAAATACGTCACAATGGGAGTTTGTGTTAAAATATCCATACCCGACCGCGTGTTAGAACAGGCTTTCTTTCTGATTTAGTCGCCGTACAGACTGCAGCACAGTAATTTATCCGACACCGTATTTTTTCCGTTCCGGTTTTAAAGCCAAAGTTTGGTTAGTCTGTATCTCCGCCCGTATCATCCCTGTATCTCCGTCCGTATCATCCCTGTATCTCCGTTTGTAATCGCCGTAATTATAATTCGAGGTAACAAACTGTCTGTTCATTTATTCGATACGAGTTATTTTCAAACCAAAGCAACCGCGTTACTTCACCGGCGGAAGTAACACACTCGTTTAAAAACAAGACTTATGGGTGCCACTCGTCACATCCTGCCGCGCATAGAGGTCTTAATTGGTTATACACCATCTGTAGGCGTTCCCACTGATTTTTCCCGCAAGCACAGATTGGTTTTCACCACTAATTGTTTTTCTCGCTTTTACCGCTGTCCGATCTGAATAAATTTGGGAGTTAAGTTCTCGTTTTCCGAAAGAGAATTCAGCATTTTTTAGTATTTGGCATTTATTGTGAAGTTTTGAGACGTGAGTGTAGCTAACGATTAGGTACAGTAGCGTTTGTTGTAGTTTTTATTATGTTTCTTTAGTCACTGCAATATTTTATTAAACCGCCCTATTTTATTGGCCAATTTTTTTATAGTAGACTAAAGCAAACCTTTAATTCTGTCCTGACTGAGCAGACAGAAATATTGAGGAATGGTTCGGGGCCGATAAATGAGGTGCTGGATCCATTACGTGACCCATCAACTTCCTCCAAGTTTAATTGGGTCATGTTAAGAATTCGCAAAAGTAAATGTGTACTGTGTACGTCATTATTTTTATTCTCCCACGATAGAGTCCAGAACCAGGTGTCTGAATAACTTTCATTTACAACATTGTTGAAACGCACCAGGATTTGTGGAAGGCTAAACTTTAACGGCTTATTGCTGAGAAATATAAAAAAAACAATAACGCTTTAGCCTAAAAACGTGTAACAATATAACGATCAATACTAAAGCAGGAGATTTTTTTGAAACCGCATTTTGAAAGCTCTGACCGCATTTTGAACTTTAACGCTTTTAAAATATATATACATTTTACGCTTTAGCGCTTATATAACCGTATTTTTCAGTTCAACGACTAAAGAGCAGAGAACAACTTAATACTGCAAGACAACCATATTAACGTGGCAATTAGCCAAAAACTGTGTATACCTACCTTGCCATCACTTGCACAGACGATTTGTTCCCTAGCTTTGTTGTATATTTTGCTGTGCTCGCGTAAACCAAGAAATAAAATCAACTTTCCCGTGCAGACAGAGTTCAGTTCTGTTGGAGTCATCCGAAGTCACAGTAGCTAGGGAGCTTCAGGTTATATCTAGTACAAGCCAAAGGTACGCGCATCCAACCACAAGAAACCAAACCTTTGCCAAACTCCATAGTCTTGTCTCTTGCAGCAATGAACTATATATCTTCAAGCTTAATAGAGCCTTTTTAGCAAACTTACAATAACTGTGAATGACGATGTGTTCCAGACAAGGAGAATCCTATCAACACAATTTATTGCAATAATCTCTGTCTGGATAACTGCACGAAGCCTAAGTGAAAAGATAGATTTGTAATCGAACTCATTGGATTGAATCAGTAAGCCAGCACCAGTTGACCTGACGAACCGTGACCCAACAGTATAAGAGACAAGCTGCGATAGACGAGATTGAAGTTTGGCTGGATTGATGCTGTTGTGGTCGCTGATCTGAATGCGAAATGTCATTCCAGATAGATTGTGAAGCAACTGCAATCAACTGAAAATGAGAGAAAGTTTGGTTGCAGATGTCAATGTGATTTTTTTTCTGTAGCACACTGAATAACCAGCCCATTCCAGTGGCTTGTAGTGTTTACAATTGTAGAGTTTACCATATGGCCTATTGGGGTTGTATGCAAACCTTCTGCCGCCGATTTTCTTCATTTGGAATCCTGCCTAAGTAGGCGCTGGCCTTAAAGCTTTTTATGTCTGCCGAATGGAGCTAGCTACGCTACTTAGGTTGTACATCTTTCCTGGCTTAATGTGAAATTTGAAAGTTGATGTGCCAGTGGCAATTTTACTAAGGTGGCAGCGAAGACCTTGTGGGCTCGCGCTTTTCTGAAGCTGGATGCTGGAGCGTTGGCTAAGCTTGCTTCAGAATGCTGCATAACAGTCTCTGGCGAGAAACGTATATACGGTAAATCTCCACAGAACGCCTACTAATTATTATAGTAGCCACGATTTGTAAAGTCTTAATCTCAAACTCTTTATGAAGTTTAGTTGTATTCTACGTCTCATTTAATATACAGTTAGTTTCGCAAAGAAAGTTACTTAGTACGTTATTGTAGGCTATTACTGTTCAAATTTTTACTATATCTACGGCATTTTACGAAGTGCGAAAAGTTTACGTGCGAGATGTTTCAAATCTGTACGTTTTAATAACTGTGGAAAAAGGGAAATACAAAGGCCAGTACAAGGTGATAAACGCGTGAAAAGTAATAAAACACATGAGAGAAACCTCAAACGTAAAAGAACGACGTTAAAACACAAAATATTTTAGACATAAATAAATTAAAACAAATATAGATTGTATACGAGATGCTACAACCTCATCGCTATTGCTGCAAGGAGCTAAGAGAGCCACATGCCTTGTGTTTGATGCCACAGAGCATTATGTGCTCGCTTTGTCAGGGTTTGAGTCCGATTCTTCGACCAACTTCGGTGAGGAGGAGGAGTAGTTTGACGGTAAACCAATTCGATATTACCTCCATGGGCGACGTTGCCATGGGAGTAAAATTCCAACCCTTTTGGCATTTTTGTTAGCTTCATTTGAAACTCGAATCACGATAAAGGTGGCACTCTATAGGTGGAAAAAAGCTGGTCGTCACCAATTGTTGCTGATTTCCAAAAATATGCTTCCGTTGACACTTAACATTAGTGATTCTGTGATCAAAAATAAGGGAAGTTTTCTTCCCATTTTTTAAAAAATTGCAGCAGCCTTTTAAGCGCTATTTTCTGAAATGCTAAATTTAAAAATAAAAATGTTTTGGTTTTTAACGTCCAAGGGGAAATTGCCCTAGATATATACCCCAAAATTTTTGTATATATAGACGATGTTGTCTAACAAATGGCAAAGTTTTATCGAAATTTCATTACTTTTTATGGTAGATGTCGAGGGCACGTGCCTTGCCTGTCACAATTAAAGCAGATTTGAGTTTGGGGACCCACGAGGATATAAATAAACCAACCATTCACACACTACAATAAAGATAGCAGCTATTTGACTGTCAGCATGAGGTGTTTTACGATACCCGTGTATAAAGCCTGGATTCCCACCCACGAGGATATAAATAAACCGACCATCCACACACTGTAATAGCTCCAGCAACTCGACTGTTGACATAAGGTGTCTTACGATACCACTGAATAAAAGCTGGCTTCCCACACACGAGGATATAAATGAACCGACCATCCACACACTGTAATGGCTCCAGCAACTCAACTGTGGGCATGAGGTGTATTACGATACTTGTGAATAAAGCCTGGCTTCCCACCCACGAAGATATAAACGAACCAACCAACCAAACACTACAATAACTCTAGCAGCCATTTGACAGTCAGCATGAGGTGTTTTACGATACCCATGCATAAAGCCTGGCTTCCCACTCACGAGGATATAAATAACCCGACCATCCACACACTGTAATAGCTCCAGCAACTCGACTGTGGACATGAGGTGTCTTGCGATACCACTGGATAAAAGCTGGATTCCCACCAACAAGGATATAAATTAAACAACCCATCCACACACTGTAATAGCTCCAGCAACTCGACTGTGGGCATAAGGTGTCTTACGATACCCATGGATAAAGTCTGGCTTCCCATCCACGAGGAGATAAATAAACCGACTATCCACACACTAATATCCTTAGCGACTCAACTGTGGAAGGTGTAAATACTTTTGCCTAATTGGAGAAATATGGAGAATTTACAGCTAGTATCGTAAATGGAAATTATTGCATAGTACGTTGGGGTGTTCGCATTCTTTAATCTGAATTATATTACTTATTTATTTTAAGCCTAAAAACTGTTTAAATATCTAGAATGTACGCTGTGTAGATACTCATGGAGAGTGTCTAATCTAACTAGTACGGATACTACTCGAAGTGAAAAATGCTTCCAAATAGCACGTAGGTTTTCGGTCTAAGACCACCGATTCAAGTTAAACGAACCATTTTTATTATTTTTTGGCAAACGCAAAAAGGAGGCGTATCATAAGCTCTCACAAGTTACAGGTAGTCTACAGTGGAAAACATTTAATTTTAAAAGCTTTCTAGCCATAAGGTGACGCACGAGTCGACTATACACACATGCATTCGTTTGGAATTTGCAAGTTCGAACACCGAGGCATGACGTATCGATTTATAATCAGGCTGTTTTTTAAAGAGGCCAATTTTTTTTATCAAAATAGTTTTTAAATCTGTAAAATGCTGACAAAATTATGTGATTATAAACCCACAATAACGCACCACAGTATAATTTTAATATTCAATTGTCGTTGAGTTATTATTTGGGAAAGTTTGACATCTAAGTCATATTTATGATAAATTCTATGTATCACGTGATCAAATATAGATTTCCTTTGAGGGCAAACACCATTGCTTACAGTATGTTTCACAATAAAGGCCTTATGTATTGTTGGCAAGACCGACGACCTTTCGGTATTTTGCTTCTTCTGCTTTGATCGTTTTTAACAATCGCGACCGTTATCTGGCGCCAAAGGGTAATATAAACGTGAATCAACATATAAACCTGGTTTAACGTTATGTGGCTAAATGTTTACCTCGATAAATTTATACAAAACATACCATTTCAAAACGGCCATAATAGACCAAGATAAAATTTGGGTTACTTCGTGCCATGTTGATTAGAAGGATGGGGTAAACTGAATAAAAAAAACAATCTATTAAAAGATATCAGTGTGGTTGAGAGTTGCTTGTTTTATATATACTGTACACTTTAATATGTACAGTTTAACATATTAATTTGAGGATTAGATCTTGCCGCTAAATAGGAGATTACAAATTAATAAATTAAAAAATTATTTACATCGGAATGTTTCGGTGATTAAATACAGTTTCTTTAATATCCATTTCTATATCCGAACATTTTGGATGCTGTCAGATGCCTGTTCAGATTCATATCCTTTAATATCCGAACAGGCATCTGACACTTTGTATTAAACCATAGATCGCTTTCACAAACTACATTCATATGTGCGAAGTATTTATGCAGACAATGCTTGGTAGGACAAGTTAATAGCGCGGCTGCTGTAATTCTACTACATTGGTTACATTATCACCACATAGCGTTGCTAGAGAGTAAATATTTAGAACATCTCTCACAAATACCATTGTTGAAACACAATGCAAGCAGCGATGAAGGGGAGAAAGAAATTTGGAGGAAAAAGTATGTCGTAAAAATTTGTGTCATCTCTCTTTAAATATTGGTAATATTCGACAATAGCACTATATGTAAGATTACAGTTGTGCAACAAGTACTTGATAGGAATCTATAGAAACAGAATCTATTTAGTCTGTGGAATCAATAAAGGTTAGTGTAATATAACATAATAATATAATGATATTAATTTTGATCACGTTGGATGGTAAACGCAGGAATTGGTATTACATATGCAATCGTGGCCACCTTCGTTCATCTTTTGCACTGTGTTGTACATGAATCAAACGTATAACCTTAATACTAGATGGCGGTTTCCTACGCTCCATTTTACGGTTCAAATGCGAAAACGTTGATGTTTTGCTATAGGCTGCTGTCGTCATTGTCTAGTGACAGAGGCTTTTTTATCGAGCTAAGTTTCGAACCCATTTGGGCTAGGCACAAGGACCGTTTTTGTATACTAGTCGGTATATGTATCGGTCGCCGTAACCAACCAGCCACACGACCGTACGTGACTGAAGCTTTTGTATGTTACACATGAATTGCACGTATAACCCGGTGTGGCCGCTTAATACTGAAAAGAGTTTTACTGCGCACTATTTTCGCGGTTCTAATGGTAAAAATATTTTTTGAAACGGTGTCGAAATTAAGAAGGTCGGAATTAATATTCTATTATAATTTATCATCTTTCCGTATTTTAATAAGTTATGAACGGAGCCTTTATAACTTTTTCTGTGGCCGCTTAGAATCATATTAATGGTATAATATGAGAATTGGAATGGCAACAGTCTGCGCCTGGAAAATCGTATAACTCTGTAATAGTGCGGTTTATTGGAACAGTCTCCAGTCTCAGTGCTGGACGAAGTGTGGAAAGTTGTCGGGTTACTTTAGGATAATGGGATTAAAACTCAACGTGGATTGCACGCTGTGGAGATATTGTCGCGGAGAGTGTCTGCCAGCATCCACCTAGTACGGATACTACCCGAAGTGGATTAATTTCCACATTATACGTAGGGATTCAGTGTAAGACTACCAACCCCATTAATTGCACAATTTAGTTTTTTGGCTTAACCTTCCTCCCCCAAAAAACACTGCTTCTCTTTTAGTTTACACAATATACAAGTGGATTCAGGGGGTCTCCAGTAAGTTCCTGCAAAGCACACAAAAGAATATTCATACTGTAGGTTTAACAGCCATTTGATTCAAAGAATTGTAAAACTTAACTGTCTAAAAAATTATACATCAATTTCGATATCAAAATAAGAAATAAAACAATGATTTTCCAGCGGAATTGAAGCTGGAAAACAACAGTTCACGAGCGATCGGTGATTTTGAGGAATTTCGGCTGAATACACAATTGCAAAAGCAGGTGCGTCATTTATTATCTGCAAAGTAATTATATTGACAAATTTAATAATTTTTAATCCAATCTGCATTCGTCCGGCCCGCTGGTCTAACGGTTAAGTGCGTCGCCTGTAAATCGAATGGTTACAGGTGCGAAACTGGTCGCTAGCTAGTCGGTTGTGTCCTTGGGGAAGGCACTTTATGGACATTGCATGAAACCAGCAGGTTAATGGATTCTACAAAATTGAAGGAACGTGTCTATCATATACAACACACTGCAATAGCTCCGGTAACCCGACGATGGGCGCGAGGTGATCTGACGATTGCCCGTGTGTTAACCCCCTTGGTTTTCCCATTCAAGGGGATAAACATGAATGTCCTATCTATGCTCCGTGTTGCATACACTCAAATAATCTTTACCCCACACGGGATACTTTATAGAAAATATGCACAGATGCAATAAGGATAACCCAGTGCAGTGTATGTTATATTAATATCCATTGAAGTAAGGCGTGGTGAAATAAACGCAACAATAGTGTGCGGTTGTCTGTGGTGAAATAAACACATCAATATTGTGTTATTGTCTGTGGTGAAATAAACACAACAATAGTGTGTAGTTATTTGTGGTGAAATAAACACAACAATAGTGTGTAGTTTGTCTTTGGTAAAATAAACACATCAATATTGTGTTGCTGTATGTGTGTGAAATAAACACAATAATAGTGTGTAGTTGTCTGTGGTGAAATAAACACAACAATAGTGTGTGGTTGTCTGTGGTGAAATAAACACAATATTAGTGTGTGGTTGTCCGTGGTGAAATAAACATAACAATATTGTGTGGTTGTCTGTAGTGAAATAAACACAACAATAGTGAGTGGTTGTCTGTGGTGAAATAAACACAATAATAGTGTGTGGTTGCCTGTTGTGAAATAAGCACCACAATAGTGTTGTGGTTGTCTTTGGTGAAATAAACACAACAATAGTGTGTGGTTGTATACTGTAAATTAAAACCAATATTAATGTGGTGGTTGCCTTTGATAAAAAATAGTGTATAACATACTCTAATACGAATATGCGCAGTAAATACGACATGGTAACGGCTTAGGCACTTATATTCCCTAGATTATATCTTTCTATTTGCCTGCCCAATATTACTTGTGAAAAAAACTATTTTTAGTTATAAAATGTTTAAACTGGTTCAAATTCGTGTTCACGTAGGTGTAGAGTTGTTTATCACTTCATTACTCTAGATTTATTGCACAAAATATAATAGGTGGTTGCTTTCTCGTTGCAAAAGTTATTTACCTACTTTTTAATGGCATTTTATATTTTACGTTCCATGCCCTGTACAGAATCTGCTGAGTAGATTTTAATGGTGTGTAGTTAAACATTGATATGTGCAAAGCTATATCATCAAAAGGGATTGTACACAGCACAAACCCTCGTCCTTATTCTCAGTTACGCGACATACGATATACAACCTTGATGGGTCATACTCACATTTGTGGTGTTATTACAAAACCAATGCTGCAAAGCTTTAATTAAACACTCTGATAGATGGTGTCGTAAGACACGTAAGACATTTTACTACTCTATTGAACAGAAATTGATTGCTTTTAAAGGATTTATATTTACGATTAATAACTCGTAAAAAATCGGTTTGTTTGAGGATCACTAAAAGATTATTCTTTAGATACCTCGTGCCCATAGCCCAGTTACCAGAATTGTTGCGATGTGATGTATACAAGACATATCTACAAATTTATATCACCACATCAAAACAGTAATTTTAGACAATCTCCACTTTATGTCTTTTTCACATAAGTTTGAAACTAGTACATTTCGAACCGACGACGTAACAGACCGAAATAACCGACAGCAAAAATTTATTGATGCTGTTTAGAAAAGTAATATTTATAACACTGGTCAAAAATATTTTACCAGTATTCATAAGCATACGGGTTACACTCTGCATAAATGAGATTTGAAAAATTAATGCAATCATTTGACACAGTTCACACGTGCAAAAGCGACATTTAATTCACACGCGTTTTATCCATTGCAAACAATGTTACGTAACTATCCCCAGTTATATTAATAAGCGATATGGTAGTTATCGTAGTTTTATACATGTACGTGTACTCCACGGGAGGTTATTAAATATTTTTCTGGTTTATTAAACATTCTGACAGATGCGCTTGTTTTTGTTGCCCTCTAGCGACATCTATGTGTAACGATGACTGCAGTGTTTACAGACTAAGGATGCTTGCAAAACTCGTGAGAAAATCGTTTGTTTGGGGATTTATTCACGATTATTCTTAAGATATCTCGTGCCCATTGGCCAATTAAACAACCATCCACACACTGTAATAACTCTAGCAGCAATTTGACTGTCAGCATGAGGTGTTTTACGTTACTCATAGATAAAGCCTGGCTTTCCATCCACGAGGATATAAATTAAACAACCATTCACACACTGAAATAGCTCCAGCAACTCGACTGTGGGCATGAGGTGTCTTACGATAACAGTGGATAAAAGCTGGCTTCCCATCCACGAGGATATAAATGAACCAACCATCCACATACTGTAATAGCTCCAGCAACTCGACTGTGGGCATGAGGTGTCTTACGATACCCGTGGATAAAGCCTGGCTTCCCACCCACGAGGATATAAATGAACCGACCATCCACACACTGTAATAGCTCCAGCAACTCGACTGTGGGCATGAGGTGTCTTACGATACCCGTGGATAAAGCCTGGCTTCCCACCCACGAGGATATAAATGAACCAACCATCCACACACTATTATCCTTAGCGACTCAACTGTGGAAGGTGTAATTACTTTTGCATAATTGAAGAAATATTGAGAAAATTACAGCTCGTATCGTAAATGGAAATTATTGCATAGTACGTTGGGGGTGTTCACATTTTTTAATCTGAATTATATCACTTATTTATTTTAAGTCTAAAAACTTTTTAAAGATCCAGAATACGCTGTGAATACTCATGGACAGTGTCTAATCTAACTAGTACGGATACTACTCGAAGTGAATAATGCTTCCAAATAACACGTAGGTTTTCGTTCTAAGACCACCGATTCAAGTTAAACGAACCATTTTTATTATCTTTTGGAAAACGCAAAAAGGAGGCGTATCATAAGCTCTCACAAGTTAAAAGTAGTCTACAGTGGAAAACATTTAATTTTAAAAGCTTTCTAGCCATAAGGTGACGCACGAGTTGACTATACACACACGCATTCGTGTGGAAGTTGCAAGTTCTAACACCAAGCAGGACAAATCGATTTAAAAACTGGCTATTCCTTAAAGAAGGCCAATTTTTTGTAAAATGCTGAAGGAATTATGTGATTATAAACCCACACTAACGCACCACTGAATGATTTGAATATTCAATTGTCGCGAGTTATAATTTGGGAAAGTTGGGCATTTTAAGTCAAACTTATGATAAAATCTATGTATTACGTGATCAAATATAGATTTCCTTCGAAGGCGACGACCATTGTTACAGTATGTTTTACAATAAAGGCCTTATGTATTGTTTCTAAGACCGATGACCTTCGGTATTTTGCTTCTTCTGCTTTGATCGTTTTAAATAATCGCGACCGTTATCTGGCGCCAACGGGTGATAGAAATGCGAATCAATATATCAACCTGGTTTAACGTTATGTGGCTAAATGTTCACCTAGATCAGTTTATACAAAGCACACCACTTCAATATGGACATAATAGACCAAGACAAAATTTGGGTTATTTCGTGCCATGTTGATTAGAAGGATGGGGTAAACTGAATAAAAACCCAATCTATTAAAAGATATCACTGTGGTTGAGAGTTGCTTGTTTTATATATACTGTACACTTTTAAGTTATTAATTTGTAATCTCCTATTTAGCGGCAAGATCTAATCCTCAACTTAATATGTTAAACTGTAAATATTTAAGAAATTAGTTACATCGGAATGTTTCGGTGATTAAATACAGTTAATCCGAACAGGCATCTGACACTTTGTATTAAACCATAGATCGATTTCACAATCTGCATTGATATGTTCCAAGTATTAATGCAATTAAAATACATTTGTTATACATTATCACCACATAGCGTTGCTATAAAGTGAATATTCAGAACATATCACTCAAATACCATTGTTGAAACACAATGCAAGCAGCGATGAAAGGGAGAAAGAAATTTGGAGCAAAAAGGTCGTAAAAATTTGAGTCACCCCTCTTTAAATATTGATATTATTCGACAATAGCACTATATGTAAGCTTATAGCTATGCAACAAGTACTTGATACGAATCAATAGAAACAGAATCTATTTAGGTTGTTGAATCACTAAATGGTTAGTTTAAAATAACTAAAGATTTGAATAATATTGATTTTGATCCCCTTGGATGGTAAATGCAGGAATTGGTATTACATATGCAATCGTGGCCACCTTCGTTCATCTTTTGCACTGTTGTTGTACATTGAATCAAACGTATAACCTTAATACTAGATGGCGGTTTCCTACGCTCCATTTTACGGTTCAAATGCGAAAACGTTGATGTAATTTTGCTATAGGCTGCTGTCGTATTGTCTAGTGACAGAGGCTTTTTTATCGAGCTAAGTTTCGAACCCATTTGGGCTAGGCACAAGGACCGTTTTTGTATACTAGTCGGTATCTATATCGGTCGCCGTAACCATTCAGCCACACGTCCGTACGTGACAGAGGCTTTTGTATGATATACACATGAATCGCACGTACAACCCCGCGTGGCCGCTTAATACTGAAAAGAGTTTTACTGCGCATAATTTTCGCGGTTCTAATGTTGAAAATATTTTTTGAAACAGTGTCAAAATTAAGAAGGTCGGTATTAATATTCTATTATAATTTATCATCTTTCCGTATTTAAATAAGTTATGAACGGGGCCTTTATTTACTTCTCTGTGCCGCTAGAATCATATTAGAATGGCAACAGTCTGCGCCTGGAAAATCGTATAACTCTGTAATAGCGCGGTTTATTGGAACAGTCTCAAGTCTCAGCGCTGGACGAAGTGTAGAAAGTTGTCGGGTTACTTTAGAATAATGAAATTAAAACTCAACGTGGATTGCACGCTGTGGGGATACTCGCGGAGAGTGTCTTCCAGCATCCACCTAGTACGGATACTACCCCGAGTGGATTAATTTCCAAATTATACGTAGGGATTCGGTATAAGATCACCAACCCATTAATTGCACAATTTAGTTTTTTTGGCTTAACCTCCCTTCCCCAAAAAACACTGCTTCTCTTTTAGTTTACACAATATACAAGTGGATTCAGGGAGTCTCCAGTAAGTTCCTGCAAAGCACACAAAAGAATATTCATACTGTAGGTTTAACAGCCATTTGATTCAACGAATTGTAAAACTTAACTGGCTGAAAATTTATACATCAATTTCGATATCAAAATAAGAAAAAACAATGATTTCCAGCGGAATTGAAGCTGGAAAACAACAGTTCACGAGCGATCGGTGATTTTGAGGAATTTCGGCTGAGTACACAATTGCAAAAGCAGGTGCGTCATTTATTATCTGCAAAGTAAATATATTGACAAATTTAATAATATTTAATCCAATCTGCATTCGTCCGGTCGGCTGGTCTAACGGTTAAATGCGTCGCCTTTTAATCGAACGGTTGCAGGTGCGAAACTGGTCGCTAGCTAGTCGGTTGTGTCCTTGGGCAAGGCTCTTTACGGAGATTGCCTGAACCCAGCGGATTAATGGGTTCTACCAAATTGAAGGAACGTGTCTATAATATACAACACACTGCAATAGCTCCGGTAACCCGACGGTGGGCGCGAAGTGATCTGACGATTGCCCGTGTGTTAACCCCCTTGGTTTTCCCATTCAAGGGGATAAACATGAATATCCTATCATATCTATGCTCCGTGTGGCATACGCTTGAATAATCTTCACCACAAATAGGACACTTTATAGAAAATATGCGCAGATGTAATCAGGATAACCCAGTGCAGTGTGTGTTATAATAACTTCCGATGAAGTAAGGCGTGGTGAAATATACACAACATTAGTGTGTAGTTGTCTGTGGTGAAATAAACGCAACAATAGTGTGTAGTTGTCTGGGGTGAAATAAACACAACAATATTGTGTGGTTGTCTTTGGTAAAATAAACACAACAATAGTGTGTGGTTGTTTGTGGTGAAATAAACTTAACAATAGTGTGTGGTTGTCTGTGGTGAAATAAACACAATAATAATGTGTGGTAGTCTGTGGTGAAATAAGCACAACAATAGTGTGTGGTTGTCTGTGGTGAAATAAACACAACAATAGTGTGTGGTTGTTTGTGGTGAAATAAACTTAACAATAGTGTGTGGTTGTCTGTGGTGAAATAAACACAATAATAATGTGTGGTAGTCTGTGGTGAAATAAACACAACAATGGTGTGTGGTTGTCTGTGGTGAAATAAACACAACAATAGTGTGTGGTTGTTTGTGGTGAAATAAACTTAACAATAGTGTGTGGTTGTCTGTGGTGAAATAAACACAATAATAATGTGTGGTAGTCTGTGGTGAAATAAACACAACAATAGTGTGTGGTTGTCTGTTGTGAAATAAGCACCACAATAGTGTGTGGTTGTATACTGTAAATTAAAACCAATATTAATGTGGTTGCCTTTGATGAAAAATAGTGTAGAACATACTCTAATACGAATATGCGCAGTAAATATGACATGGTAACGGCTAAGGCACTTATATTCCTTAGATTATATCTTTCTAATTGCCTGCCCAATATAACTTGTGAAAAAAAACTGTTTTTAGTTATAAAATGTTTAAACTGGTTCAAATTCGTGTTCACGTAGGTGTAGAGTTGTTTATCACTTATTACTCTAGATTTATTGCAGAAACTATAGTGGGTGGTTGCTTTCTCATTGCAAAAGTTATTTACCTACTTTTTAATGGCATTTTATATTTTACGTTACATGCCCTGTACAGAATCTGCTGAGTAGATTATAATGGCGTGTAGTTAAACATTGATATGTGCAAAGCGACAAGCAGGATTGTACACAGCACAAACCCTCGTCACCGTCCTCAGTTTCGCTACAGACGATATACAACCCTGATGGGTCATACTCACATTTGTGGTGTTATTACAAAACCATGCTGCAAAGCTTTAATTAAAAACTCTGATTGGTGGCGTCGTAAGACACGTAAGACATTTTACTTCTCTATTGAACAGAAATTGATTGCTTTTAAAGGATTTATATTTACGATTAATAACTCGTAAAAAATCGGTTTGTTTGAGGATCACTAAAAGATTATTCTTTAGATACCTCGTGCCCATAGCCCAGTTACCAGAATTGTTGCGATGTGTTGTATACAAGACATATCTACAAATTTATATCACCACATCAAAACAGTAATTTTAGACAATCTCCACCTTTATGTCTTTTTCACATAAGTTTGAAACTAGTACATTTCGAACCGACGACGTAACAGACCGAAAGAACCGACGGAAAAATATATTAATGCTGTTTAGAAAAGTAATATTTATAACACTGGTCAAATATATTTTACCAGTATTCATAAGCATACGGGTTGCACTCTGCATAAATTCGATGCAAACCATCGCCACAGTGTACACGTGCAAAAGCTACATTTAATTCACACGCGTTTTATACATTGCAGACAATGTGACGTAACTTTCCCCAGTTATATTAATAAGTGATAAGGTAGTTATCGTAGTTATATACATGTATGTGTACCCCACTGGAGGGTATTAAAGGTTTTGCTGCTTTATTAAACATTCTGATAGATGCGCTTGTATTTGTTGCTCTCTAGCGACATCTATGTGTAACGATGACTGCAATGTCTACAGACCAAAGAATGCTTGCAAAACTAGTGAGAAAATCGTTTGTTTGGGGATTTATCCACGATTATTCTAAAGATATCTCGTGCCCATTGGCCAGTTACCACAGTTACTGCAACGTGCTGCTTATAATTAATACATTTCAGTAATATAAGACACCATTAATAGTGTGGGTTTAGACAAGATACGCTATATCTATTTGGACTAAAGCGAAAATTAAGACTTACATTTCTACCCTACGATGTATTAGTCTCCGGTACACAACCCGTACATTATAACGTTGTTGATAAAAGTGTAATTTAGGAATCCGCTCACATGTTTTTTACCAGTATTAATGAGCATAGTGGTCACACGCTTCATAAAAATACTTGAAAAATTAATGCAATCATTTGACACACGTGCAAAAAGCGACATTCAATTCGCACGCGTTTTACCCATTGCGAACAATGTAACGTAATAATCCCCAGTAACATTAATACGGGATATGGAAATTATGTAAGTACAACATACCGTAAAACCTCTATTTCAGCGCCACTAATAGAAACCACTTTAAGCGGCGGAAATCTATTAGCAGGTATCTACCGGTAATTATAAAACCGAGAAGGTTTTTACAATCTAGCCATTAAAGCAGCCATTTAAAAGACCCACCAACATACCGGTAGTAACAATGCAGTATCACGTCACGATAAGCAGCAGTAATGCACTAAGCAAACAATGTGAATTGAATAAAGGAAAGATTAATTAATAGCAGTCTAACTTATGCCTTCTAAACCGGCTATTACCAAACAGACTTTCTTTTACCGGTATATTTAAACGAACTTACGCCCGTGTGACGCATATTTTTTTCGTTAATAAATTTCATTTTAAAATTCAAAAAGTAAAAAATAACAGTTATTGTGTGCCCTGTAATTATGCCCGCATGCATGTAATAATAATTTACTTTGGTGGTATGTTACATTATTTGAGTTTATTTTGTTCTATATACGTGTTTCGCCTTAATTTCATTAACTACTTTTCACTACAAAGTACCTCAAATACAAGAATACAACAATTTGTAACAAACCATATCAAAAATGGAACATTCTAGTTACATTGTCATAAGATTATCATTCACCTGGTCGTATTTGGTATTGCAATTTCTGCTTACATATTGTAATAAATCACAAAATAAAAATGCAACAGATAATATTCGGTAGGCATACAATTTTGCGTTGAAAACCCCCTTTGCAGCTTTGAGTTAGATTTTTATGGTCCATGTTTCAAGCCCTTGATCGGCTCCTCAATAAGGACGTTTTAGTCGGTAAATGTAACAGGCGCGTTAATCCACTTGGTCGCACGACCTTAGAGTTTCTTTATAACCTGCGTGATCATTGAGTCAGTTGTTGAACTTTTCCGCCATCTGGTGCAAATTAAACATGAAACTTGATAAAACGAATCTGTATTTTCACACTGTCCATCCAATCGGTTATTGTCATTACATCATTACAGGGGATCAATTAACATTTGTTTTATCTCCCACATAAATACTGGTTAATGCTAACAAGCTATCGATTAGATTTGGCTGGAACTCGTATGTCGTACAATTTGGTTAATTTAAATTTTGACTACAAAAAAATAACACATATATTTCACTTCTAAGGAGAGCAAAGGTGAAAGAAACGGACTGCTAGTGGCGATCTCTTTTCTGGTATAATTGCAAGTTTCTACAAAGTGAAAGGGTGGAGAGGTAGGTTTGGTTATCCGTTGTTCCCTTCGAAAATAAGAGGGACCATATTAATTGTATGCCGTTTGTAAATCTTTTTGGTTTGATTCATGCTGGGACATGCTTTTACGTTCGCCAAATCATTATGATTATCATCGGTTAAATATTCCCAACTATAGTGTGCAGTTGTCTGTGGAGAAAAACACAACAATAGTGTGTGGTTGTCTGTGGTGAAATAAACACAATAATAGTGTGTGGTTGTCAGTGGTGAAATAAACACAACAATAGTGTATTTTGTCTTAGGTAAAATAAACCCATTAATAGTGTGTAGTTGTCTTTGGTAAAATAAACACAATTATAGTGTGTGGCTGTCTTTTGGTGAAATAAACACAACTATACACACATAAATAGTGTGTGGTTCTCTTCGGTGAAATAAACACAAAAATAATGTTTAGTTGTCTGTGGTGAAATAAACACAGTAATAGTGTGTGGTTGACTGTAGTAAAATCAAACACAATAATAGTGTGTGGTTGACTGTAGTAAAATAAACACAATAATAGTGTGTGGTTGTAAATGGTAAAATAACACAACAATAGTGTGTGGTTGTCTATGGTGAAATAAACACAAAAATAGTGTGTGGATGTCTGTGGTGAAATAAACACAACAATAGTGTGTGGTTGTCTGTGGTAATATAAACACAGCAATAGTGTGTGGTTGCCTGTGGTGAAATAAGCAAAACAATAGTATGTGGTTGTATGTGTTGAAATAAACACAACAATAGTGTGGAAGTTGACTATGGTGAAATAAACACAACAATATTGTGTGGTTGTCTGGGGTAAAATAAATACAATAATAGTGTCTAGTTGACTATGTTGAAATAAACACAACAATATTTTGTGGCTGTATGTGGTGAAATAAACACAACAATAGTGTGTAGTTGACTATGGTGAAATAAACACAAACGTATTGTGTGGTTGTATGTGGTGAAATAAACACAACAATAGTGTGTGATTGTCTGTGGTGTAATAAACACAACAATAGTGTGTTGTGACTGTGGTGAAATAAACACAACAATAGTGTGCGGTTGTGTGTGGTGAAATAAACACAACAATATTGTGTGGTTGTCTGGGGTAAAATAAATACAATAATAGTGTCTAGTTGACTATGTTGAAATAAACACAACAATATTTTGTGGCTGTATGTGGTGAAATAAACACAACAATAGTGTGTAGTTGACTATGGTGAAATAAACACAAACGTATTGTGTGGTTGTATGTGGTGAAATAAACACAACAATAGTGTGTGATTGTCTGTGGTGAAATAAACACAACAATAGTGTGTTGTGACTGTGGTGAAATAAACACAACAATAGTGTTTGGTTGTCTGTGGTGAAATAAACACAATAATAGTGTGTGGTTGTATGTGGTGAAATAAACACAATAATAGTGTGTGGTTGTATGTGGTGAAATAAACACAATAATAGTGTGTGGTTGTATGTGGTGAAATAAAAACAACAATAGTGTGTGGTTGTATGTGGTAAAATTACACAACAATATTGTGTGGTTGTATGTGGTGAAATATAAACACAGCAATAGTTTGTAGTTTTCTGTGGTGATATAAACACAACAGTACTGTGTGTCTGTTTGCGCTAAATAAA
>AACT01031041.1:0-14309 GCA_000149265.1 Ciona savignyi | reverse complement strand
TCCTGCACCAATGCAGTTGTGTTTTTATGGTTCACTTATTTTGTCACCTTTGATTTCTATGAGTTGTCCTTGAGTCTCAGTTAACGTTTGCATTTTAAGTTCTTTTCATTTACGGTGCAATCAGGGACGCAGCCTGTTATTCTCTCTATTTCTTAAGGAAAACTAAGGATTTTGGGACTAAATTTAATATTAAGGAACGGACGTGGTAATGTAAAGGTGTGTTATATTATTTGTTTTTGATGGCTTATAATTTACGTTGTTTTTTCTTTTAGTAACCGCTTAATAAATCACAACGAAGACAAGTGAGTCTACTCCATTACCGCGTGCCGTAACATAATGTTTTTACTGGTTTTAGACGAAGCGCTTCATATTTCATCGGGCTTCATGGCTTATTGGAAAACGACTTCTAAGAAATTGGACATTCCGATCGATCGCAAGTGATATCTTATATCTTAACCCTTTTGTGGTTAACGTATTAGCTTGACCGCAAACTGGTAGAAAATAAATTTTTGACTTCCTAAAAAAATTCCTGTATTCAAAAGGAAATGTAGTCAACCCATATTGTCTTAAACATCAAAGTTTTGGGACACAACCGTTAAAAACTGAATTTACCATTAATAGATGATGGCCACTTAACAGGAAATAACTTTAAAATACTATTTTTATACAAATGGTAATCGTCCCTTGCTGGATTTGAAGTAGTAACCTTTCGGTTATCAGCCAAAACAGCTAAGCAATTGCGCCACTGATACTGCTATTTAGATGAAATGTGTGACAACATTGTAAAAAAAGTATATAATTGTCATTGCTTTCAAAACGAGGATATTTTTTTATAAGAATGTCACCAAATAGATTATCTTCGCTGTTTGTAGCTGGTCCGCGCACTGGCAACAACTGGCGCCATGGCTTAGTGGTAAAGCGCCTGTCTAGTAAACAGGAGATCCTGGGTTCGATCCCCAGTGGTGCCTTTAAACAAAAGTATTTTGTGGGTATGTAAATATTATGACATTACAATTTGAAGGAAAATTTAATGACACTTCACCCCTATTTTATTTTTTTCTGAAAGATATGTCGCTTAAAACCAGGGAAATCTATTGCTGGAACTGTACCAAATAGAATATTTTTACTGGATTCAGACGAAGCCCTTCATATTTCATCAGGCTTCATGGCTTAATGGAAAATGACTTCTAGTAAATTGGACATCCCGATCGATCCCAAGTGATACCTTATATCTTAACTCTTTGGTGGTTAACGTATTAGCTCGACCGCAAACTCGTAGAAAACAAATTTTTGACATCCTAAGAAAATTCCTATATTGAAAAGGATATGTAGTCAACCCATTTTGTCTTGAACATCAAATATAAATCGTCCCCTGGCTGGGCTTGAACCAGCAACCTTTCGGTTAACAGCCGAACGCGCTAACCAATTGCGCCACAGAGACATCTAGAACCGAATTTTGGGAGACGCTATTGGAACGGCACTAAATATAATGTTTTTACTGGTTTTAGACGAAACGCTTCATATTTCATCGGGCTTCATGGCTTATTGGAAAACGACTTCTAAGAAATTGGACATTCCGATCGATCGCAAGTGATATTTTATATCTTAACTCTTTTGTGGTTAACGTATTAGGCTTGACCGCAAACTCGTACAGAAATAAATTTTTGACTTCCTAAAAAAAATTCCTATATTCAAAAGGATATGTATTCAACCCATATTGTCTTAAACATTAAAGTTAAATCGTCCCTGGCTGGGCTTGAACCAGCAACCTTTCGGTTAACAGCCGAACGCGCTAACCAATTGCGCCACAGAGACATCTACATTCGAAATTTGGGAGACGCTATTGTAACGTGTTTTAAATACTTTATATTTAAGGCGGAAGATGGATAGCTTTATACAAGTGTACCACAATGATGTCTTCAAAATCACATTTTAGTTTTATTTTATACATAGCACCGTTTGATGAGGTCGTAGACCCTGATCCAGCGGAAAATACAATTTTCATGGTTTTTAATAGTTTTGGATTGTTTTAACATCTATTCCACAAAATATAGCTGTAAGGCGCCATGGCTTAGTGGTAAAGCGCCTGTCTTGTAAACAGGAGATCCTGGGTTCGATCCACCAGTGGTGCCTTTATTTTTTTCCCGTATTAGGATCGCTTTAATACATTTGGGACACAACCGTTAAAAACTGAATTTACCATTAATAGATGATGGCCACTTAACAGGAAATAACTTTAAAATACTATTTTTATACAAATGGTAATCGTCCCTTGCTGGATTTGAAGTAGTAACCTTTCGGTTAACAGCCAAAACAGCTAAGCAATTGCGCCACTGATACTGCTATTTAGATGAAATGTGTGACAACATTGTAAAAAGAGTATATAATTGTCATTGCTTTCAAAACCAGGATATTTTTTAGAAGAATGTCACCAAATAGATTATCTTCGCTGTTTGTAGCTGATCCGCGCACTGACAAAAGCTGGCGCCATGGCTTAGTGGTAAAGCGCCTGTCTAGTAAACAGGAGATCCTGGGTTCGATCCCCAGTGGTGCCTTTAAACAAATGTAAATATCATGACATTACAATTTGAAGGAAAATTTAATGACACTTCACCCCTATTTTAAATTTTTCTGAAAGATATGTCGCTTAAAACCATGGAAATCTATTGCTGGAACGGCACCAAATAGAATGTTTTTACTGGATTTAGACGAAGCCCTTCATATTTCATCCTGATTCATGGCTTAATGGAAAACGACTTCTAGTAAATTGGACATTCCGATCGATCCCAAGTGATACCTTATATCTTAACTCTTTGGTGGTTAACGTATTAGCTCGACCGCAAACTCGTAGAAAACAAATTTTTGACATCCTAAGAAAGTTCCTATATTCAAAAGGATATGTAGTCAACCCATTTTGTCTTGAACATCAAATATAATTCGTCCCTGGCTGCGATTGAACCAGCAACCTTTCGGTTAACAGCCGATCGCGCTAACCAATTGCGCCACAGAGACATCTAGAACCGAAATTTGGGAGACGCTATTGGAACGGCACTAAATATAATGTGTAACTGCACCAATGCAGTTGTGTTTTTATGGTTCACTTATTTTGTCACCTTTGATTTCTATGAGTTGTCCTTGAGTCTCAGTTAACGTTTGCATTTTAAGTTCTTTTCATTTACGGTGCAATCAGGGACGCAGCCTGTTATTCTCTCTATTTCTTAAGGAAAACTAAGGATTTTGGGACTAAATTTAATATTAAGGAACGGACGTGGTAATGTAAAGGTGTGTTATATTATTTGTTTTTGATGGCTTATAATTTACGTTGTTTTTTCTTTTAGTAACCGCTTAATAAATCACAACGAAGACAAGTGAGTCTACTCCATTACCGCGTGCCGTAACATAATGTTTTTACTGGTTTTAGACGAAGCGCTTCATATTTCATCGGGCTTCATGGCTTATTGGAAAACGACTTCTAAGAAATTGGACATTCCGATCGATCGCAAGTGATATCTTATATCTTAACCCTTTTGTGGTTAACGTATTAGCTTGACCGCAAACTGGTAGAAAATAAATTTTTGACTTCCTAAAAAAAATCCTGTATTCAAAAGGAAATGTAGTCAACCCATATTGTCTTAAACATCAAAGTTTTGGGACACAACCGTTAAAAACTGAATTTACCATTAATAGATGATGGCCACTTAACAGGAAATAACTTTAAAATACTATTTTTATACAAATGGTAATCGTCCCTTGCTGGATTTGAAGTAGTAACCTTTCGGTTATCAGCCAAAACAGCTAAGCAATTGCGCCACTGATACTGCTATTTAGATGAAATGTGTGACAACATTGTAAAAAAAGTATATAATTGTCATTGCTTTCAAAACGAGGATATTTTTTTATAAAAATGTCACCAAATAGATTATCTTCGCTGTTTGTAGCTGGTCCGCGCACTGGCAACAACTGGCGCCATGGCTTAGTGGTAAAGCGCCTGTCTAGTAAACAGGAGATCCTGGGTTCGATCCCCAGTGGTGCCTTTAAACAAAAGTATTTTGTGGGTATGTAAATATTATGACATTACAATTTGAAGGAAAATTTAATGACACTTCACCCCTATTTTATTTTTTTCTGAAAGATATGTCGCTTAAAACCAGGGAAATCTATTGCTGGAACTGTACCAAATAGAATATTTTTACTGGATTCAGACGAAGCCCTTCATATTTCATCAGGCTTCATGGCTTAATGGTAAACGACTTCTAGTAAATTGGACATCCCGATCGATCCCAAGTGATACCTTATATCTTAACTCTTTGGTGGTTAACGTATTAGCTCGACCGCAAACTCGTAGAAAACAAATTTTTGACATCCTAAGAAAATTCCTATATTTAAAAGGTTATGTAGTCAACCCATTTTGTCTTGAACATCAAATATAAATCGTCCCTGGCTGGGCTTGAACCAGCAACCTTTCGGTTAACAGCCGAACGCGCTAACCAATTGCGCCACAGAGACATCTAGAACCGAAATTTAGGAGACGCTATTGGAACGGCACTAAATATAATGTTTTTACTGGTTTTAGACGAAGCGCTTCATATTTCATCGGGCTTCATTGCTTATTGGAAAACGACTTCTAAGAAATTGGACATTCCGATCGATCGCAAGTGATATCTTATATCTTAACCCTTTTGTGGTTAACGTATTAGCTTGACCGCAAACTCGTAGAAAATAAATTTTTGACTTCCTAAAAAAATTCCTATATTCAAAAGGAAATGTAGTCAACCCATATTGTCTTAAACATCAAAGTTTTGGGACACAACCGTTAAAAACTGAATTTACCATTAATAGATGATGGCCACTTAACAGGAAATAACTTTAAAATACTATTTTTATACAAATGGTAATCGTCCCTTGCTGGATTTGAAGTAGTAACCTTTCGGTTATCAGCCAAAACAGCTAAGCAATTGCGCCACTGATACTGCTATTTAGATGAAATGTGTGACAACATTGTAAAAAAAGTATATAATTGTCATTGCTTTCAAAACCAGGATATTTTTTTATAAGAATGTCACCAAATAGATTATCTTCGCTGTTTGTAGCTGGTCCGCGCACTGGCAACAACTGGCGCCATGGCTTAGTGGTAAAGCGCCTGTCTAGTAAACAGGAGATCCTGGGTTCGATCCCCAGTGGTGCCTTTAAACAAAAGTATTTTGTGGGTATGTAAATATTATGACATTACAATTTGAAGGAAAATTTAATGACACTTCACCCCTATTTTATTTTTTTCTGAAAGATATGTCGCTTAAAACCAGGGAAATCTATTGCTGGAACTGTACCAAATAGAATATTTTTACTGGATTCAGACGAAGCCCCTTCATATTTCATCAGGCTTCATGGCTTAATGGAAAACGACTTGTAGTAAATTGGACATTCCGATCGATCCCAAGTGATACCTTATATCTTAACTCTTTGGTGCTTAACGTATTAGCTCGACCGCAAACTCGTAGAAAACAAATTTTTGACATCCTAAGAAAGTTCCTATATTCAAAAGGATATGTAGTCAACCCATTTTGTCTTGAACATCAAATATAATTCGTCCCTGGCTGCGATTGAACCAGCAACCTTTCGGTTAACAGCCGATCGAGCTAAACAATTGCGCCACAGAGACATCTAGAACCGAAATTTGGGAGACGCTATTGGAACGGCACTAAATATAATGTTTTTACTGGTTTTAGACGAAGCGCTTCATATTTCATCGGGCTTCATGGCTTATTGGAAAACGACTTCTAAGAAATTGGACATTCCGATCGATCGCAAGTGATATCTTATATCTTAACCCTTTTGTGGTTAACGTATTAGCTTGACCGCAAACTGGTAGAAAATAAATTTTTGACTTCCTAAAAAAATTCCTATATTCAAAAGGATATGTAGTCAACCCATATTGTCTTAAACATCAAAGTTAAATCGTCCCTGGCTGGGCTTGAACCAGCAACCTTTCGGTTAACAGCCGAACGCGCTAACCAATTGCTCCACAGAGACATCTACATTCGAAATTTGGGAGACGCTATTGTAACGTGTTTTAAATACTTTATATTTTAGGCGAAGATGGTTAACTTTATACAAGTGTACCACAATGATGTCTTCAAAATCACATTGTAGTTTTATTTTATACATAGCACCGTTTGATGACGTCGTAGACCCTGATCCAGCGGAAAAAACAATTTTCATGGTTTTTAATAGTTTTGGATTGTTTTAACATCTATTCCACAAAATATAGCTGTAAGCCGCCATGGCTTAGTGGTAAAGCGCCTGTCTTGTAAACAGGAGATCCTGGGTTCGATCCCCAGTGGTGCCTTTATTATTGCCCGTATTAGGATTACTTTAATACATTTGGGCACAACCGTTAAAAACTAAATTTGTCATTAATAGATGATGGCCACTTAACAGGAAATAACTTTAAAATACTATTTTTTATACAAATGGTAATCGTCCCTTGCTGGATTTGAAGTAGTAACCTTTCGGTTATCAGCCAAAACAGCTAAGCAATTGCGCCACTGATACTGCTATTTAGATGAAATGTGTGACAACATTGTAAAAAAGTATATAATTGTCATTGCTTTCAAAACCAGGATATTTTTTTATAAGAATGTCACCAAATAGATTATCTTCGCTGTTTGTAGCTGGTCCGCGCACTGGCATCTACTGGCGCCATGGCTTAGTGGTAAAGCGCCTGTCTAGTAAACAGGAGATCCTGGGTTCGATCCCCAGTGGTGCCTTTAAACAAAAGTATTTTGTGGGTATGTAAATATTATGACATTACAATTTGAAGGAAAATTTAATGACACTTCACCCCTATTTTAAATTTTTCTGAAAGATTTGTCGCTTAAAACCAGGGAAATCTATTGCTGGAACTGCACCAAATAGAATATTTTTACTGGATTCAGACGAAGCCCCTTCATATTTCATCAGGCTTCATGGCTTAATGGTAAACGACTTCTAGTAAATTGGACATCCCGATCGATCCCAAGTGATACCTTATATCTTAACTCTTTGGTGGTTAACGTATTAGCTCGACCGCAAACTCGTAGAAAACAAATTTTTGACATCCTAAGAAAATTCCTATATTTAAAAGGTTATGTAGTCAACCCATTTTGTCTTGAACATCAAATATAAATCGTCCCTGGCTGGGCTTGAACCAGCAACCTTTCGGTTAACAGCCGAACGCGCTAACCAATTGCGCCACAGAGACATCTACGAACCGAAAATTTAGGAGACGCTATTGGAACGGGCACTAAATATAATGTTTTTACTGGTTTTAGACGAAGCGCTTCATATTTCATCGGGCTTCATTGCTTATTGGAAAACGACTTCTAAGAAATTGGACATTCCGATCGATCGCAAGTGATATCTTATATCTTAACCCTTTTGTGGTTAACGTATTAGCTTGACCGCAAACTCGTAGAAAATAAATTTTTGACTTCCTAAAAAAATTCCTATATTCAAAAGGAAATGTAGTCAACCCATATTGTCTTAAACATCAAAGTTTTGGGACACAACCGTTAAAAACTGAATTTACCATTAATAGATGATGGCCACTTAACAGGAAATAACTTTAAAATACTATTTTTATACAAATGGTAATCGTCCCTTGCTGGATTTGAAGTAGTAACCTTTCGGTTATCAGCCAAAACAGCTAAGCAATTGCGCCACTGATACTGCTATTTAGATGAAATGTGTGACAACATTGTAAAAAAAGTATATAATTGTCATTGCTTTCAAAACGAGGATATTTTTTTATAAGAATGTCACCAAAATAGATTATCTTCGCTGTTTGTAGCTGGTCCGCGCACTGGCAACAACTGGCGCCATGGCTTAGTGGTAAAGCGCCTGTCTAGTAAACAGGAGATCCTGGGTTCGATCCCCAGTGGTGCCTTTAAACAAAAGTATTTTGTGGGTATGTAAATATTATGACATTACAATTTGAAGGAAAATTTAATGACACTTCACCCCCTATTTTATTTTTTTCTGAAAGATATGTCGCTTAAAACCAGGGAAATCTATTGCTGGAACTGTACCAAATAGAATATTTTTACTGGATTCAGACGAAGCCCTTCATATTTCATCAGGCTTCATGGCTTAATGGTAAACGACTTCTAGTAAATTGGACATCCCGATCGATCCCAAGTGATACCTTATATCTTAACTCTTTGGTGGTTAACGTATTAGCTCGACCGCAAACTCGTAGAAAACAAATTTTTGACATCCTAAGAAAATTCCTATATTGAAAAGGATATGTAGTCAACCCATTTTGTCTTGAACATCAAATATAAATCGTCCCTGGCTGGGCTTGAACCAGCAACCTTTCGGTTAACAGCCGAACGCGCTAACCAATTGCGCCACAGAGACATCTAGAACCGAATTTTGGGAGACGCTATTGGAACGGCACTAAATATAATGTTTTTACTGGTTTTAGACGAAACGCTTCATATTTCATCGGGCTTCATGGCTTATTGGAAAACGACTTCTAAGAAATTGGACATTCCGATCGATCGCAAGTGATATTTTATATCTTAACTCTTTTGTGGTTAACGTATTAGCTTGACCGCAAACTCGTACAAAATAAATTTTTGACTTCCTAAAAAAATTCCTATATTCAAAAGGATATGTATTCAACCCATATTGTCTTAAACATCAAAGTTAAATCCTCCCTGGCTGGGCTTGAACCAGCAACCTTTCGGTTAACAGCCGAACGCGTTAACCAATTGCGCCACAGAGACATCTACATTCGAAATTTGGGAGACGCTATTGTAACGTGTTTTAAATACTTTATATTTAAGGCGAAGATGGATAGCTTTATACAAGTGTACCACAATGATGTCTTCAAAATCACATTTTAGTTTTATTTTATACATAGCACCGTTTGATGAGGTCGTAGACCCTGATCCAGCGGAAAATACAATTTTCATGGTTTTTAATAGTTTTGGATTGTTTTAACATCTATTCCACAAAATATAGCTGTAAGGCGCCATGGCTTAGTGGTAAAGCGCCTGTCTTGTAAACAGGAGATCCTGGGTTCGATCCCCAGTGGTGCCTTTATTATTTCCCGTATTAGGATCGCTTTAATACATTTGGGACACAACCGTTAAAAACTGAATTTACCATTAATAGATGATGGCCACTTAACAGGAAATAACTTTAAAATACTATTTTTATACAAATGGTAATCGTCCCTTGCTGGATTTGAAGTAGTAACCTTTCGGTTAACAGCCAAAACAGCTAAGCAATTGCGCCACTGATACTGCTATTTAGATGAAATGTGTGACAACATTGTAAAAAGAGTATATAATTGTCATTGCTTTCAAAACCAGGATATTTTTTAGAAGAATGTCACCAAATAGATTATCTTCGCTGTTTGTAGTTGGTCCGCGCACTGACAACAGCTGGCGACATGGCTTAGTGGTAAAGCGCCTGTCTAGTAAACAGGAGATCCTGGGTTCGATACCCAGTGGTGCATTTAAACAAATGTAAATATCATGACATTACAATTTGAAGGAAAATTTAATGACACTTCACCCCTATTTTAAATTTTTCTGAAAGATATGTCGCTTAAAACCATGGAAATCTATTGCGTGGAACGGCACCAAATAGAATGTTTTTACTGGATTTAGACGAAGCCCTTCATATTTCATCCGGATTCATGGCTTAATGGAAAACGACTTCTAGTAAATTGGACATTCCGATCGATCCCAAGTGATACCTTATATCTTAACTCTTTGGTGGTTAACGTATTAGCTCGACCGCAAACTCGTAGAAAACAAATTTTTGACATCCTAAGAAAGTTCCTATATTCAAAAGGATATGTAGTCAACCCATTTTGTCTTGAACATCAAATATAATTCGTCCCTGGCTGCGATTGAACCAGCAACCTTTCGGTTAACAGCCGATCGCGCTAACCAATTGCGCCACAGAGACATCTAGAACCGAAATTTGGGAGACGCTATTGGAACGGCACTAAATATAATGTGTAACTGCACCAATGCAGTTGTGTTTTTATGGTTCACTTATTTTGTCACCTTTGATTTCTATGAGTTGTCCTTGAGTCTCAGTTAACGTTTGCATTTTAAGTTCTTTTCATTTACGGTGCAATCAGGGACGCAGCCTGTTATTCTCTCTATTTCTTAAGGAAAACTAAGGATTTTGGGACTAAATTTAATATTAAGGAACGGACGCTGGTAATGTAAAGGTGTGTTATATTATTTGTTTTTGATGGCTTATAATTTACGTTGTTTTTTTCTTTTAGTAACCGCTTAATAAATCACAACGAAGACAAGTGAGTCTACTCCATTACCGCGTGCCGTAACAGTTACTTTACAACGACGTCGGCGTTGATTATGTTCCAAGAAAACACGGAAGTGATGGAAACCTCGAGTGCGCCCGAAGTTAAATTAGATAAGCTAGATTTTAACGTGACGGTTCGAGGGGAATCAATGTTCGACGGAGACTTGTTAGACGCGGAGAACTGTTTATTATGTTATGTGGATGAGGTCACGGAATGTGCAATAGTGTCGGACGAACGAAGACCGATCCAACAAGCTGTAACGGAGTTGTTCAAGGCCAAACGCAACTTTAGAAAGCTATATATGGAGAGGAAGGAAACATGTTCCACGTCCCTGCAGGATAAGTGGTCCGAGAAAGCGTTGCGTTTACAAGACATTGTTAACGAAGCAACATTAAAAGCCGAGCGCGCACTCGATCGATTGCAACAATGTGGCTCGGCGGAGAAATCTAACCGGAGATCAATGGGAAGCGCCAACTACACCCTGCCTGTTAAAATCGTAGTGTTCGACGGTGACCCGCTGCAATTTCCGGCTTGGGAAACTGCGTTCACAGCGTTAGTCGACACACAAACAACCAGCGCTGCTCATAAACTTAATCTTTTACAACAGTTTTTATCAGGTGAACCCGAGGTCGGTGGTTGACGGATTCTTCCTGCTCCAGTCGGACGAAGCGTACCAGGAAGCAAGAACCAAACTAAAAGAAAGGTATGGAAACAACAGTTTGGTCAGCAATTCATTTACCAATAAACTATATGCATGGCCCAAAATCCAAGCAAGTGACGCTAAAGGTATAAGGCGCTTTTCAGACTTTCTGAATCAAATCGTTGCTGCAAAAAGACAAAATCCACCCCAGTTTAGGCGTGTTGGACTACGCCACGGAAAGCTGCCGAAATCGTTGCCCGATTACCTCAGTTTATCTCTAATAGGTGGCGAGACGTGGTACTCGAGTATAAATTGGACAATAAAAACAATTACCCACCCTTTGAAAAATTAGCAGAGTTTATCGCTCTACAATCGGAAAGGGAGAACATCCCTGAACTGCATGAAATTGGCTCCGCTTTAGACCAACGAGGAAACGCGTACGACAGATCGACGAGCTCCTTTCATATCCGACCAAGAGAAAGTATGGACAATCCCCAGAAGGTAACCCGGTCATATTTTTGCACCTACTGTCACAGCAACACCCATGGTTTAAACAAATGCGATGCGTTTATGAAAATAAATTTGATGGATAGACGATACTTTTTACGAACGAGGGGACTTTGTTACGGATGTGGCTCCAGTAGAGAGCATATTGCAAGGAAATGCACTAACCGAGCTACGTGTACCATCTGCCGCAGATCGCATCTCACCCCCTTGCATGTTCACGGTATTTTACGGTATTTTAGACGAACGATCAAACCCGAAGCAAATCATAAAGGACAAAACATTTCGAATAAAAAACAAGAAAGGACAGAAACAACCAAAGTTTGTGAAACATGTAAATCATCAGCAAATCCAGTCTGGGATGATCTTACTGCAAGGAAGAGTGAGCAACCTAGATTAGAAGAGAAAAAGAAAACTAGGGAAGATATGGACAGTTTATTAAAATCTGTTGTTGTTTTTCAGAATAAAGTTGACGAAGGAGCAGACCCAAAGTCCGTCCTCTGCGCTTTCTTTAAGCAAGGTTTGTGTGGAAAAGCGGACAAATGCAAATTCTCTCACGATTTGGCTGTGGAACACAAGGTGGAGAAAAGAAGTTTGTACGCCGATGGGAAAGTCGATAAATTAGATAACGACACAATGGTCAAGGTCAAATGGGTCGATAACAAGTTAAAGGAAGTAGTGGAAAAGAAACACGACGACAAAAACAAATTAGCGACAAAAGCCGACATTTTTTGCAAGCATTTCATCCAAGCAGTAGAAGAGAAGAAATACAGATGGTTCTGGAATTGTCCAAATGGAGGCTTCAACTGTATGTACAAACACGCGTTACCGCCAGGATTCGTGTTGAAAGGCGACAAAAAAAGGTTGGATTCTCTTGTGAAGAAAATTACTATTGAAGATTTGGAGAAAAGGGAGCGGGCAGCACAGGGACGCAGGAGAGTAACAATGACAAGCTTTATGCCATGGAAAAAGAGGAAAAAAGAAGAAAGGATTAAATTGATAAAGTCGAATAAAGACTGTCGGAAACGAGATTACAAATCCGGGAAATATTTGGGAACCAGACGAACGAGTACGTACACCCTCGGTCATAGACATGCCGATTTACCAGGGCCGGTTTTAGGCCGATTTGACCGATTAGATCAAATTGGGCCCCGCACCTTGAAGGGGCCCCGCGCTAGGGGGTCTTTCTGTATTACGAGGTTGAAAATACTACTGAAACGTAAAATAAAAAGTGAAATAATATTCTTTTTCATAATATCAATTTGTTATGCATCGTAACTAAGTCAAATTTATATTTCTGTGTCTGCCTGTTACGTCATAATGAATATTGTTGCTCAACAATATATATACTGTATAGTGTATATGTTTGGAAGTAAAACAATATATCGTAAATAAGCGTCCACATTACCTTTAATTTGTTTTAGAGCAAGTATTAAATGTCTATTTTTGTAGTTTGTGTGTACTAGTATGTATTTTGTGATATATAAACACCCATAAATTTTGCTATGAAGAGTAGGGGCCCCCGCCATCACATTTCTAATTGGGCCCCGCGGTTCCTAGCACCGGGCCTGCGATTTACAAACTTGTTTTATTGATTAAGGGCGGAACCGGGGATTCCCGAACGGGGAGCCATTGTTAAGGATCAATAACTAAATGGATAAACATTGTTTCGTACAAGACGGTGTCTTAAGAGTTCGTACAAACTTGTCGCGTTATCATTTGCGTTTTTTTTATTTATTGAAAATTCTGTTTAAATTTTGGAGAGCCATGTAACTGCACCAATGCAGTTGTGTTTTTATGGTTCACTTATTTTGTCACCTTTGATTTCTATGAGTTGTCCTTGAGTCTCAGTTAACGTTTGCATTTTAAGTTCTTTTCATTTACGGTGCAATCAGGGACGCAGCCTGTTATTCTCTCTATTTCTTAAGGAAAACTAAGGATTTTGGGACTAAATTTAATATTAAGGAACGGACGTGGTAATGTAAAGGTGTGTTATATTATTTGTTTTTGATGGCTTATAATTTACGTTGTTTTTTCTTTTAGTAACCGCTTAATAAATCACAACGAAGACAAGTGAGTCTACTCCATTACCGCGTGCCGTAACATAATGTTTTTACTGGTTTTAGACGAAGCGCTTCATATTTCATCGGGCTTCATGGCTTATTGGAAAACGACTTCTAAGAAATTGGACATTCCGATCGATCGCAAGTGATATCTTATATCTTAACCCTTTTGTGGTTAACGTATTAGCTTGACCGCAAACTGGTAGAAAATAAATTTTTGACTTCCTAAAAAAATTCCTGTATTCAAAAGGAAATGTAGTCAACCCATATTGTCTTAAACATCAAAGTTTTGGGACACAACCGTTAAAAACTGAATTTACCATTAATAGATGATGGCCACTTAACAGGAAATAACTTTAAAATACTATTTTTATACAAATGGTAATCGTCCCTTGCTGGATTTGAAGTAGTAACCTTTCGGTTATCAGCCAAAACAGCTAAGCAATTGCGCCACTGATACTGCTATTTAGATGAAATGTGTGACAACATTGTAAAAAAAGTATATAATTGTCATTGCTTTCAAAACCAGGATATTTTTTTATAAGAATGTCACCAAATAGATTATCTTCGCTGTTTGTAGCTGGTCCGCGCACTGGCAACAACTGGCGCCATGGCTTAGTGGTAAAGCGCCTGTCTAGTAAACAGGAGATCCTGGGTTCGATCCCCAGTGGTGCCTTTAAACAAAAGTATTTTGTGGGTATGTAAATATTATGACATTACAATTTGAAGGAAAATTTAATGACACTTCACCCCTATTTTATTTTTTTCTGAA
>AACT01030743.1:0-10544 GCA_000149265.1 Ciona savignyi | reverse complement strand
GCCGTTCCTCAATGACTCATTAAAATGAAATTTTGCAAATTTTATAAAATAATTGCTTCATTTTTATGTACCGCTTTAAATTTTGTTCTGATCGTCTACTTCTTTAAACTTAATTACGATGTTAATTAATACATTTGTGTACATTTTACGAAAATCCACAAATTTCAGTCAGTCCTATTATGTGGTACAATATTTAAAATTGTTGGTTGTCACTCTGGCTTCTCTTCAACGTATGATTCTTTCGCCTTTTACTAAAGAATTCCGTGGAGAGGAGCAGTTCAATGAGTCTTGAACATTTTTCGATATCCGACTTTGGTCGGTTTTTATTATAAATAAGCTTGGTTAACTTTATTCATTTTTGATATATTACATGCAAATTTACAAATATTATTTTGTCGAATCAGGAACCTTGCCGTTCCTCAACGACTCGTTAAAATGAAATTTTGCAAATTTTATAAAATAATTGCTCCATTTTTATGTACCGTTTTAAATTTTGTTCTGATCGTCTACTTCTTTAAACTTAATTACGATGTTAATTAATACATTTGTGTACATTTTACGAAAATCCACAAATTTCAGTCAGTCCTATTATGTGGTACAATATTTAAAATTGTTGGTTGTCACTCTGGCTTCTCTTCAACGTATGATTCTTTCGCCTTTTACTAAAGAATTCCGTGGAGAGGAGCAGTTCAATGAGTCTTGAACATTTTTCGATATCCGACTTTGGTCGGTTTTTATTATAAATAAGGTTGGTTAACTTTTATTCATTTTTGATATATTACATGCAAATTTACAAATATTATTTTGTCGAATCAGGAACCTTGCCGTATCTCAACGACTCGTTAAAATGAAATTTTGCAAATTTTACAAAATAAGTACTTAATTTTAATATACCGTTTTAAATTTTGTTCTAATCGTCTATATCGTTAAATTCAATTACGATGTTAATTAATAGATTTGTGTTCATTTTGCGAAAATCCGCAAATTTCAGTCAGTTCTATTATCTGGTAACATATTTAAAATTGTTGGTTGTCACTCTGGCTTCTCTTCAACGTATGATTCTTTCGCCTTTTACTAAAGAATTCCGTGGAGAGGAGCAGTTCAATGAGTCTTGAACATTTTTCGATATCCGACTTTGGTCGGTTTTGATTATAAATAAGGTTGGTTAACTTTTAATAATTATTGATATATTACATGCAAATTTACATATATTATTATGTCGAATCAGGAATCTTGCCGTTCCTCAACGACTCGTTAAAATGAAATTTTGCAAATTTTATAAAATAATTGCTTAATTTTTATGTACCGTTTTAAATTTTGTTCTGATCTTCTACGTCTTTAAATTTAATTACGATGTTTATTAATACATTTGTGTACATTTTACGAAAATCCACAAATTTCAGTCAGTCCTATTATGTGGTACAATATTTAAAATTGTTGGTTGTCACTCTGGCTTCTCTTCAACGTATGATTCTTTCGCCTTTTACTAAAGAATTCCGTGGAGAGGAGCAGTTCAATGAGTCTTGAACATTTTTCGATATCCGACTTTGGTCGGTTTTTATTATAAATAAGCTTGGTTAACTTTATTCATTTTTGATATGTTACATGCAAATTTACAAATATTATTTTGTCGAATCAGGAACCTTGCCGTTCCTCAACGACTCGTTAAAATGAAATTTTGCAAATTTTATAAAATAATTGCTTCATTTTTATGTACCGTTTTAAATTTTGTTCTGATCGTCTACTTCTTTAAACTTAATTACGATGTTAATAATTACATTTGTGTACATTTTACGAAAATCCACAAATTTCAGTCAGTCCTATTATGTGGTACAATATTTAAAATTGTTGGTTGTCACTCTGGCTTCTCTTCAACGTATGATTCTTTCGCCTTTTACTAAAGAATTTCGTGGAGAGGAGCAGTTCAATGAGTCTTGAACATTTTTCGATATCCGACTTTGGTCGGTTTTTATTATAAATAAGGTTGGTTAACTTTTATTCATTTTTGATATATTACATGCAAATTTACAAATATTATTTTGTCGAATCAGGAACTTTGCCGTTCCTCAACGACTCGTTAAAATGAAATTTTGCAAATTTTATAAAATAAGTACTTAATTTTAATATACCGTTTTAAATTTTGTTCTAATCGTCTATATCGTTAAAATTCAATTACGATGTTAATTAATAGATTTGTGTTCATTTTGCGAAAATCCGCAAATTTCAGTCAGTTCTATTATCTGGTAACATATTTAAAATTGTTGGTTGTCACTCTGGCTTCTCTCCAACGTATGATTCTTTCGCCTTTTACTAAAGAATTCCGTGGAGAGGAGCAGTTCAATGAGTCTTCAACATTTTTCGATATCCGACTTTGGTCGGTTTTTATTATAAATAAGGTTGGTCAACTTTTAATTATTATTGATATATTACATGCAAATTTACATATATTATTATGTCGAATCAGGAATCTTGCCGTTCCTCAACGACTCGTTAAAATGAAATTTTGCAAATTTTATAAAATAATTGCTTAATTTTTATGTACCGTTTTAAATTTTGTTCTGATCGTCTACTTCTTTAAACTTAATTACGATGTTAATTAATACATTTGTGTACATTTTACGAAAATCCACAAATTTCAGTCAGACCTATTATGTGGTACAATATTTAAAATTGTTGGTTGTCACTCTGGCTTCTCTTCAACGTATGATTCTTTCGCCTTTTACTAAAGAATTTCGTGGAGAGGAGCAGTTCAATGAGTCTTGATCATTTTTCGATATCCGACTTTGGTCGGTTTTTATTATGAATAAGCTTGGTTAACTTTATTTTCATTTTTGATTTGTTACATGCAAATTTACAAATATTATTTTATCGAATCAGGAACCTTGCCGTTCCTCAACGACTCGTTAAAATGAAATTTTGCAAATTTTATAAAATAAGTACTTAATTTTAATATTCCGTTTTAAATTTTGTTCTAATCGTCTATATCGTTAAATTCAATTACAATGTTAATTAATAGATTTGTGTTCATTTTGCGAAAATCCGCAAATTTCAGTCAGTTCTATTATCTGGTAATATATTTAAAATTGTTGGTTGTCACTCTGGCTTCTCTTTAACGTATGATTCTTTCGCCTTTTACTAAAGAATTCCGTGGAGAGGAGCAGTTCAATGAGTCTTGAACATTTTTCGATATCCGACTTTGGTCGGTTTTTATTATAAATAAGGTTGGTCAACTTTTAATTATTATTGATATATTACATGCAAATTTACATATATTATTATGTCGAATCAGGAATCTTGCCGTTCCTCAACGACTCGTTAAAATGAAATTTTGCAAATTTTATAAAATAATTGCTTAATTTTTATGTACCGTTTTAAATTTTGTTCTGATCGTCTACTTCTTTAAACTTAATTACGATGTTAATTAATACATTTGTGTACATTTTACGAAAATCCACAAATTTCAGTCAGTCCTATTATGTGGTACAATATTTAAAATTGTTGGTTGTCACTCTGGCTTCTCTTCAACGTATGATTCTTTCGCCTTTTACTAAAGAATTCCGTGGAGAGGAGCAGTTCAATGAGTCTTAAACATTTTTCGATATCCGACTTTGGTCGGTTTTTATTATAAATAAGCTTGGTTAACTTTATTTCATTTTTGATATATTACATGCAAATTTACAAATATTATTTTATCGAGTCAGGAACCTTGCCGTTCCTCAACGACTCGTTAAAATGAAATTTTGCAAATTTTATAAAATAATTGCTTCATTTTTATGTACCGTTTTAAATTTTGTTCTGATCGTCTACTTCTTTAAACTTAATTACGATGTTAATTAATAGATTTGTGTTCATTTTGCGAAAATCCGCAAATTTCAGTCAGTTCTATTATCTGGTAACATATTTAAAATTGTTGGTTGTCACTCTGGCTTCTCTTCAACGTATGATTCTTTCGCCTTTTACTAAAGAATTCCGTGGAGAGGAGCAGTTCAATGAGTCTTGAACATTTTTCGATATCCGACTTTGGTCGGTTTTTATTATAAATAAGGTTGGTTAACTTTTATTCATTTTTGATATATTACATGCAAATTTACAAATATTATTTTGTCGAATCAGGAACCTTGCCGTTCCTCAACGACTCGTTAAAATGAAATTTTGCAAATTTTATAAAATAATTGCTTCATTTTTATGTACCGTTTTAAATTTTGTTCTGATCGTCTACTTCTTTAAACTTAATTACGATGTTAATTAATACATTTGTGTACATTTTACGAAAATCCACAAATTTCAGTCAGTCCTATTATGTGGTACAATATTTAAAATTGTTGGTTGTCACTCTGGCTTCTCTTCAACGTATGATTCTTTCGCCTTTTACTAAAGAATTCCGTGGAGAGGAGCAGTTCAATGAGTCTTGAACATTTTTCGATATCCGACTTTGGTCGGTTTTTATTATAAATAAGGTTGGTTAACTTTTATTCATTTTTGATATATTACATGCAAATTTACAAATATTATTTTGTCGAATCAGGAACTTTGCCGTTCCTCAACGACTCGTTAAAATGAAATTTTGCAAATTTTATAAAATAAGTACTTAATTTTAATATACCGTTTTAAATTTTGTTCTAATCGTCTATATCGTTAAAATTCAATTACGATGTTAATTAATAGATTTGTGTTCATTTTGCGAAAATCCGCAAATTTCAGTCAGTTCTATTATCTGGTAACATATTTAAAATTGTTGGTTGTCACTCTGGCTTCTCTCCAACGTATGATTCTTTCGCCTTTTACTAAAGAATTCCGTGGAGAGGAGCAGTTCAATGAGTCTTGAACATTTTTCGATATCCGACTTTGGTCGGTTTTTATTATAAATAAGGTTGGTCAACTTTTAATTATTATTGATATATTACATGCAAATTTACATATATTATTATGTCGAATCAGGAATCTTGCCGTTCCTCAACGACTCGTTAAAATGAAATTTTGCAAATTTTATAAAATAATTGCTTAATTTTTATGTACCGTTTTAAATTTTGTTCTGATCGTCTACTTCTTTAAACTTAATTACGATGTTAATTAATACATTTGTGTACATTTTACGAAAATCCACAAATTTCAGTCAGACCTATTATGTGGTACAATATTTAAAATTGTTGGTTGTCACTCTGGCTTCTCTTCAACGTATGATTCTTTCGCCTTTTACTAAAGAATTTCGTGGAGAGGAGCAGTTCAATGAGTCTTGATCATTTTTCGATATCCGACTTTGGTCGGTTTTTATTATGAATAAGCTTGGTTAACTTTATTTCATTTTTGATTTGTTACATGCAAATTTACAAATATTATTTTATCGAATCAGGAACCTTGCCGTTCCTCAACGACTCGTTAAAATGAAATTTTGCAAATTTTATAAAATAAGTACTTAATTTTAATATTCCGTTTTAAATTTTGTTCTAATCGTCTATATCGTTAAATTCAATTACAATGTTAATTAATAGATTTGTGTTCATTTTGCGAAAATCCGCAAATTTCAGTCAGTTCTATTATCTGGTAATATATTTAAAATTGTCTGGTTGTCACTCTGGCTTCTCTTTAACGTATGATTCTTTCGCCTTTTACTAAAGAATTCCGTGGAGAGGAGCAGTTCAATGAGTCTTGAACATTTTTCGATATCCGACTTTGGTCGGTTTTTATTATAAATAAGGTTGGTCAACTTTTAATTATTATTGATATATTACATGCAAATTTACATATATTATTATGTCGAATCAAGAATCTTGCCGTTCCTCAACGACTCGTTAAAATGAAATTTTGCAAATTTTATAAAATAATTGCTTAATTTTTATGTACCGTTTTAAATTTTGTTCTGATCGTCTACTTCTTTAAACTTAATTACGATGTTAATTAATACATTTGTGTACATTTTACGAAAATCCACAAATTTCAGTCAGTCCTATTATGTGGTACAATATTTAAAATTGTTGGTTGTCACTCTGGCTTCTCTTCAACGTATGATTCTTTCGCCTTTTACTAAAGAATTCCGTGGAGAGGAGCAGTTCAATGAGTCTTGAACATTTTTCGATATCCGACTTTGGTCGGTTTTTATTATAAATAAGGTTGGTTAACTTTTATTCATTTTTGATATATTACATGCAAATTTACAAATATTATTTTGTCGAATCAGGAACCTTGCCGTTTCTCAACGACTCGTTAAAATGAAATTTTGCAAATTTTACAAAATAAGTACTTAATTTTAATATACCGTTTTAAATTTTGTTCTAATCGTCTATATCGTTAAATTCAATTACGATGTTAATTAATAGATTTGTGTTCATTTTGCGAAAATCCGCAAATTTCAGTCAGTTCTATTATCTGGTAACATATTTAAAATTGTTGGTTGTCACTCTGGCTTCTCTTCAACGTATGATTCTTTCGCCTTTTACTAAAGAATTCCGTGGAGAGGAGTAGTTCAAGGAGTCTTGAACATTTTTCGATATCCGACTTTGGTCGGTTTTGATTATAAATAAGGTTGGTTAACTTTTATTCATTTTTGATATATTACATGCAAATTTACAAATATTATTTTGTCGAATCAGGAACCTTGCCGTTCCTCAACGACTCGTTAAAATGAAATTTTGCAAATTTTATAAAATAATTGCTTAATTTTTATGTACCGTTTTAAATTTTGTTCTGATCGTCTACTTCTTTAAACTTAATTACGATGTTAATTAATACATTTGTGTACATTTTACGAAAATCCACAAATTTCAGTCAGTCCTATTATGTGGTACAATATTTAAAATTGTTGGTTGTCACTCTGGCTTCTCTTCAACGTATGATTCTTTCGCCTTTTACTAAAGAATTCCGTGGAGAGGAGCAGTTCAATGAGTCTTGAACATTTTTCGATATCCGACTTTGGTCGGTTTTGATTATAAATAAGGTTGGTTAACTTTTAATAATTATTGATATATTACATGCAAATTTACATATATTATTATGTCGAATCAGGAATCTTGCCGTTCCTCAACGACTCGTTAAAATGAAATTTTGCAAATTTTATAAAATAATTGCTTAATTTTTATGTACCGTTTTAAATTTTGTTCTGATCTTCTACGTCTTTAAATTTAATTACGATGTTTATTAATACATTTGTGTACATTTTACGAAAATCCACAAATTTCAGTCAGTCCTATTATGTGGTACAATATTTAAAATTGTTGGTTGTCACTCTGGCTTCTCTTCAACGTATGATTCTTTCGCCTTTTACTAAAGAATTCCGTGGAGAGGAGCAGTTCAATGAGTCTTGAACATTTTTCGATATCCGACTTTGGTCGGTTTTTATTATAAATAAGGTTGGTTAACTTTTATTGATTTTTGATATATTACATGCAAATTTACAAATATTATTTTGTCGAATCAGGAACCTTGCCGTTCCTCAACGACTCGTTAAAATGAAATTTTGCAAATTTTATAAAATAAGTACTTAATTTTAATATTCCGTTTTAAATTTTTTCTAATCGTCTATATCTTTAAATTCAATTACAATGTTAATTAATAGATTTGTGTTCATTTTGCGAAAATCCGCAAATTTCAGTCAGTTCTATTATCTGGTAACATATTTAAAATTGTTGGTTGTCACTCTGGCTTCTCTTCAACGTATGATTCTTTCGCCTTTTACTAAAGAATTCCGTGGAGAGGAGCAGTTCAATGAGTCTTGAACATTTTATGATATCCGACTTAGGTCGGTTTTTATTATAAATAAGGTTGGTTAACTTTTATTCATTTTTGATATATTACATGCAAATTTACAAATATTATTTTGTCGAATCAGGAACCTTGCCGTTCCTCAACGACTCGTTAAAATGAAATTTTGCATATTTTATAAAATAATTGCTTCATTTTTATGTACCGTTTTAAATTTTGTTCTGATCGTCTACTTCTTTAAACTTAATGACGATGTTAATTAATACATTTGTGTACATTTTACGAAAATCCACAAATTTCAGTCAGTCCTATTATGTGGTACAATATTTAAAATTGTTGGTTGTCACTCTGGCTTCTCTTCAACGTATGATTCTTTCGCCTTTTACTAAAGAATTCCGTGGAGAGGAGCAGTTCAATGAGTCTTGAACATTTTTCGATATCCGACTTTGGTCGGTTTTTATTATAAATAAGCTTGGTTAACTTTATTCATTTTTGATATATTACATGCAAATTTACAAATATTATTTTGTCGAATCAGGAACCTTGCCGTTCCTCAACGACTCGTTAAAATGAAATTTTGCAAATTTTATAAAATAATTGCTTCATTTTTATGTACCGTTTTAAATTTTGTTCTGATCGACTACTTCTTTAAACTTAATTACGATGTTAATTAATACATTTGTGTACATTTTACGAAAATCCACAAATTTCAGTCAGTCCTATTATGTGGTACAATATTTAAAATTGTTGGTTGTCACTCTGGCTTCTCTTCAACGTATGATTCTTTCGCCTTTTACTAAAGAATTCCGTGGAGAGGAGCAGTTCAATGAGTCTTGAACATTTTTCGATATCCGACTTTGGTCGGTTTTTATTATAAATAAGGTTGGTTAACTTTTATTCATTTTTGATATATTACATGCAAATTTACAAATATTATTTTGTCGAATCAGGAACCTTGCCGTTTCTCAACGACTCGTTAAAATGAAATTTTGCAAATTTTACAAAATAAGTACTTAATTTTAATATACCGTTTTAAATTTTGTTCTAATCGTCTATATCGTTAAATTCAATTACGATGTTAATTAATAGATTTGTGTTCATTTTGCGAAAATCCGCAAATTTCAGTCAGTTCTATTATCTGGTAACATATTTAAAATTGTTGGTTGTCACTCTGGCTTCTCTTCAACGTATGATTCTTTCGCCTTTTACTAAAGAATTCCGTGGAGAGGAGCAGTTCAATGAGTCTTGAACATTTTTCGATATCCGACTTTGGTCGGTTTTTATTATAAATAAGGTTGGTTAACTTTTATTCATTTTTGATATATTACATGCAAATTTACAAATATTATTTTGTCGAATCAGGAACCTTGTCGTTCCTCAACGACTCGTTAAAATGAAATTTTGCAAATTTTATAAAATAATTGCTTCATTTTTATGTACCGTTTTAAATTTTGTTCTGATCGTCCCACGTCTTTAAATTTAATTACGATGTTTATTAATACATTTGTGTACATTTTACGAAAATCCACAAATTTCAGTCAGTCATATTATGTGGTACAATATTTAAAATTGTTGGTTGTCACTCTGGCTTCTCTTCAACGTATGATTCTTTCGCCTTTTACTAAAGAATTCCGTGGAGAGGAGCAGTTCAATGAGTCTTGAACATTTTTCGATATCCGACTTTGGTCGGTTTTTATTATAAATAAGGTTGGTTAACTTTTATTGATTTTTGATATATTACATGCAAATTTACAAATATTATTTTGTCGAATCAGGAACCTTGCCGTTTCTCAACGACTCGTTAAAATGAAATTTTGCAAATTTTATAAAATAAGTACTTAATTTTAATATTCCGTTTTAAATTTTTTCTAATCGTCTATATCGTTAAATTCAATTACAATGTTAATTAATAGATTTGTGTTCATTTTGCGAAAATCCGCAAATTTTAGTCAGTTCTATTATCTGGTAACATATTTAAAATTGTTGGTTGTCACTCTGGCTTCTCTTCAACGTATGATTCTTTCGCCTTTTACTAAAGAATTCCGTGGAGAGGAGCAGTTCAATGAGTCTTGAACATTTTATGATATCCGACTTAGGTCGGTTTTTATTATAAATAAGGTTGGTTAACTTTTATTCATTTTTGATATATTACATGCAAATTTACAAATATTATTTTGTCGAATCAGGAACCTTGCCGTTCCTCAACGACTCGTTAAAATGAAATTTTGCATATTTTATAAAATAATTGCTTCATTTTTATGTACCGTTTTAAATTTTGTTCTGATCGTCTACTTCTTTAAACTTAATTACGATGTTAATTAATACATTTGTGTACATTTTACGAAAATCCACAAATTTCAGTCAGTCCTATTATGTGGTACAATATTTAAAATTGTTGGTTGTCACTCTGGCTTCTCTTCAACGTATGATTCTTTCGCCTTTTACTAAAGAATTCCGTGGAGAGGAGCAGTTCAATGAGTCTTGAACATTTTTCGATATCCGACTTTGGTCGGTTTTTATTATAAATAAGCTTGGTTAACTTTATTCATTTTTGATATATTACATGCAAATTTACAAATATTATTTTGTCGAATCAGGAACCTTGCCGTTCCTCAACGACTCGTTAAAATGAAATTTTGCAAATTTTATAAAATAATTGCTTCATTTTTATGTACCGTTTTAAATTTTGTTCTGATCGACTACTTCTTTAAACTTAATTACGATGTTAATTAATACATTTGTGTACATTTTACGAAAATCCACAAATTTCAGTCAGTCCTATTATGTGGTACAATATTTAAAATTGTTGGAATTGTCACTCTGGCTTCTCTTCACGTATGATTCTTTCG